>CAXARA010001530.1:0-114894 GCA_963971135.1 Stenus bimaculatus
GTTTTTTTTTTGTATAATTTTAAAATCATTCGTCCTAAAATCTCTTAAACGGCATTTCTAATTAGATTTCATGAAAATAAAATTATTTAAACAAAATTTACATTTTTTTATGAAGAAATAAAAAAGTTACTCCAATTTTTGTTTGATTTTTAAGAAAAACGAATTATTTCTTAAAAATAACGTTTTTTTTTGTATAATTTTAAAATTATTCTTCCGAAAAATTTTAAAACGGTATTTCTAATTAGATTTCATGAAAATTAAATTATTTAAACCAAATTTACATTTTTTTATGAAGAAATAAAAAAGTTACAGCAGTTTTTGTTTGATTTTTAAGAAAAACGCATTATTTCTTAAAAATAACGTTTTTATGTATAATTTTACAATTAATCGTCCGAAAAATTCTAAAACGGCATTTCTAATTAGATTTCAAGAAAGCAAAATTATTTTAACAAAATTTAAATTTTTTTTGGAAAAAATAAAAAAGTTACAGCAGTTTTTGTTTGATTTTTAAGAAAAAACGCAATATTTCTTAAAAATAACGATTTTTTTAGGTATAACTTTAAACTAAATCGTCCGAAAAATTTTAAAACGGCATTTCTAATTAGATTTCATGAAAATAAAATTATTTAAACAAAATTTACATTTTTTTATGAAGAAATAAAAAAGTTACTCCAGTTTTTGTTTGATTTTTAAGAAAAACGCATTATTTCTTAAAAATAACGTTTTTTTTTTGTATAACTTTAAAATTATTCTTCCGAAAAATTTTAAATCGGCATTTCTAATTAGATTTCATGAAAATAAAATTATTTAAACAAAATTTACATTTTTTTATGAAGAAATAAAAAAGTTACAGCAGTTTTTGTTTGATTTTTAAGAAAAACGCATTATTTCTTAAAAATAACGTTTTTTTTTGTATAATTTTAAAATTTACCGTCTGAAAAATTTTAAAACTGCATTTCTAATTAGATTTCATGAAAATAAGATTATTTAAACAAAATTTATATTTTTTTATGAAGAAATAAAAAAGGTACTGCAGTTTTTGTTTGATTTTTAAGAAAAACGCATTATTTCTTAAAAATAAAGTTTTTTTTGTATAATTTTAAAATTAACCGCCTGAAACATTTTATAACGGCATTTCTAATTAGAATTTATGAAAATAAAATTATTTACACAAAATCTACATTTTTTTATGAAGAAATAAAAAAGTTACTCCAGTTTTTGTTTGATTTATAAGAAAAACGCAATATCTCTTAAAAATAACGTTTTTTTTGTATAATTTTAAAATTATTCTTCCGAAAAATTTTAAAACGGCATTTTAATTAGATTATGAAATCTATTTTCATGAGGAAATTAAATTATTTAAACAAAATTTACATTTTTTTTATGAAGAAATAAAAAAGTTACAGCAGTTTTTGTTTGATTTTTAAGAAAAACGCAATATCTCTTAAAAATAACGTTATTTTTAGGTATAACTTTAAACTAAATAGACCGAAAAATTTTAAAACGGCATTTCTAATTAGATTTCATGAAAATAAAATTATTTAAACAAAATTTACATTTTTTTATTAAGAAATAAAAAAGTTACTGCAGTTTTTGTCTGATTTTTAAGAAAAAATTTTATTGTATAATTTTAAAGTAAATCGTCCTAAAAATTTTAAAACGGCATTTCTAATTAGATTTCATGAAAATAAAATTATTTAAACAAAATTTACATTTTTTTTATGAAGAAATAAAAAAGTTACAGCAGTTTTTGTTTGATTTTTAAGAAAAACGCATTATTTCTTAAAAATAACGTTTTTTTTTTTGTATAATTTTAAAATTATTCTTCCGATAAATTTTAAAACAGCAGTACCAATTAGATTTCATGAAAATAAAATTATTTAAACAAAATTTACATTTTTTTTACTAACAAATAAAAAAGTTACTGCAGTTTTTGTTTGATTTTTAAGAAAAACGCATTATTTCTTAAAAATAACGTTTTTTTTTGTATAATTTTAAAATTATTCTTCCGAAAAAATTTTAAACGGCATTTTTAATTAGATTATGAAATCTATTTTCATGAGGAAATTAAATTATTTAAACAAAATTTACATTTTTTTTATGAAGAAATAAAAAAGTTACAGCAGTTTTTGTTTGATTTTTAAGAAAAACGCAATATCTCTTAAAAATAACGTTATTTTTAGGTATAACTTTAAACTAAATGGTCCGAAAAATTTTAAAACGGCATTTCTAATTAGATTTCATGAAAATAAAATTATTTAAACAAAATTTACATTTTTTTATTAAGAAATAAAAAAGTTACTGCAGTTCTTGTCTGATTTTTAAGAAAAATTTTTATTGTATAATTTTAAAGTAAATCGTCCTAAAAATTTTAAAACGGCATTTCTAATTAGATTTCATGAAAATAAAATTATTTAAACAAAATTTACATTTTTTTTATGAAGAAATAAAAAAGTTACAGCAGTTTTTGTTTGATTTTTAAGAAAAACGCATTATTTCTTAAAAATATAGTTTTTTTTTGTATAATTTTAAAATTATTCTTCCGAAAAATTTTAAAACGGCATTTCTAATTAGATTTAATGAAAATAAAATTATTTAAACAAAATTTACATTTTTTTTTATGAAGAAATAAAAAAGTTACAGCAGTTTTTGTTTGATTTTTAAGAAAAACGCAATATTTCGTAAAAATAAAGTTTTTTTTAGGTATAACTTTAAACTAAATAGTCCGAAAAATTTTTAAACGGCATTTCTAATTAGATTTCATGAAAATAAAATTATATAAACAAAATTTACATTTATTATGACGAAATAAAAAGTTACTGCAGTTTTTGTTTGATATTTAAGAAAAAACGCATTATTTCTTAAAAATAACGTTTTTTTTTTGTATAATTTTAAAATTATTCTTCCGATAAATTTTAAAACAGCACTTCCAATTAGATTTTATCAAAATAAAATTATTTAAACAAAATTTACATTTTTTTATGAAGAAATAAAAAAGTTACTCCAATTTTTGTTTGATTTTTAAGAAAAACGCATTATTTCTAAAAAATAACGTTTTTTTTTGTATAATTTTAAAATTATTCTTCCGAAAAATTTTAAAACGGTATTTCTAATTAGATTTCATGAAAATTAAATTATTTAAACCAAATTTACATTTTTTTTATGAAGAAATAAAAAAGTTACAGCAGTTTTTGTTTGATTTTTAAGAAAAACGCATTATTTCTTAAAAATAACGTTTTTATGTATAATTTTAAAATTATTCGTCCGAAAAATTCTAAAACGGCATTTCTAATTAGATTTCAAGAAAATAAAATTATTTTAACAAAATTTAAATTTTTTTTGGAGGAAATAAAAAAGTTACAGCAGTTTTTTTAGTTTTTAAGAAAAAACGCAATATTTCTTAAAAATAACGTTTTTTTTAGGTATAACTTTAAACTAAATCGTCCGAAAAATTTTAAAACGGCATTTCTAATTAGATTTCATGAAAATAAAATTATTTAAACAAAATTTACATTTTTTTATGAAGAAATAAAAAAGTAACTCCAGTTTTTGTTTGATTTTTAAGAAAAACGCATTATTTCTTAAAAATAACGTTTTTTTTTTGATTAACTTTAAAATTATTCTTCCGAAAAATTTTAAATCGGCATTTCTAATTAGATTTCATAAAAATAAAATTATTTAAACAAAATTTACATTTTGTTATGAAGAAATAAAAAAGTTACAGCAGTTTTTGTTTGATTTTTAAGAAAAACGCATTATTTCTTAAAAATAACGTTTTTTTTTGTATAACTTTAAAATTATTCTTCCGAAAAATTTTAAATCGGCATTTCTAATTAGATATCATAAAAATAAAATTATTTTAACAAAATTTACATTTTTTTATGAAGAAATAAAAAAGTTACAGCAGTTTTTGTTTTATTTTTAAGAAAAACGCATTATTTCTTAAAAATAACGTTTTTTTTTTGTATAATTTTAAAATTATTCTTCCGATAAATTTTAAAACAGCATTTCCAATTAGATTTCATGAAAATAAAATTATTTAAACAAAATTTACATTTTTTTATAAAGAAATAAAATAGTCACAGCAGTTCTTGTTTGATTTTTAAGAAAAACGCATCATTTCTTAAAAATAAAGTTTTTTTTGTATAATTTTAAAATTTACCGTCTGAAAAATTTTAAAACTGCATTTCTAATTAGATTTCATGAAAATAAGATTATTTAAACAAAATTTATATTTTTTTATGAAGAAATAAAAAGGGTACTGGTTTTTGTTTGATTTTTAAGAAAAACGCATTATTTCTTAAAAATAAAGTTTTTTTTGTATAATTTTAAAATTAACCGTCTGAAACATTTTATAACGGCATTTCTAATTAGATTTTATGAAAATAAAATTATTTAAACAAAATTTACATTTTTTTTATGAAGAAATAAAAAAGTTACAGCAGTTTTTGTTTGATTTTTAAGAAAAACGCAGTACATCTTAAAAATATCGTTTTTTTTTTGTATAATTTTAAAATCATTCGTCCTAAAATCTCTTAAACGGCATTTCTAATTAGATTTCATGAAAATAAAATTATTTAAACAAAATTTACATTTTTTTATGAAGAAATAAAAAAGTTACTCCAATTTTTGTTTGATTTTTAAGAAAAACGAATTATTTCTTAAAAATAACGTTTTTTTTTGTATAATTTTAAAATTATTCTTCCGAAAAATTTTAAAACGGTATTTCTAATTAGATTTCATGAAAATTAAATTATTTAAACCAAATTTACATTTTTTTATGAAGAAATAAAAAAGTTACAGCAGTTTTTGTTTGATTTTTAAGAAAAACGCATTATTTCTTAAAAATAACGTTTTTATGTATAATTTTAAAATTAATCGTCCGAAAAATTCTAAAACGGCATTTCTAATTAGATTTCAAGAAAGCAAAATTATTTTAACAAAATTTAAATTTTTTTTGGAAAAAATAAAAAAGTTACAGCAGTTTTTGTTTGATTTTTAAGAAAAAACGCAATATTTCTTAAAAATAACGATTTTTTTAGGTATAACTTTAAACTAAATCGTCCGAAAAATTTTAAAACGGCATTTCTAATTAGATTTCATGAAAATAAAATTATTTAAACAAAATTTACATTTTTTTATGAAGAAATAAAAAAGTTACTCCAGTTTTTGTTTGATTTTTAAGAAAAACGCATTATTTCTTAAAAATAACGTTTTTTTTTTGTATAACTTTAAAATTATTCTTCCGAAAAATTTTAAATCGGCATTTCTAATTAGATTTCATGAAAATAAAATTATTTAAACAAAATTTACATTTTTTTATGAAGAAATAAAAAAGTTACAGCAGTTTTTGTTTGATTTTTAAGAAAAACGCATTATTTCTTAAAAATAACGTTTTTTTTTGTATAATTTTAAAATTTACCGTCTGAAAAATTTTAAAACTGCATTTCTAATTAGATTTCATGAAAATAAGATTATTTAAACAAAATTTATATTTTTTTATGAAGAAATAAAAAAGGTACTGCAGTTTTTGTTTGATTTTTAAGAAAAACGCATTATTTCTTAAAAATAAAGTTTTTTTTGTATAATTTTAAAATTAACCGCCTGAAACATTTTATAACGGCATTTCTAATTAGAATTTATGAAAATAAAATTATTTACACAAAATCTACATTTTTTTATGAAGAAATAAAAAAGTTACTCCAGTTTTTGTTTGATTTATAAGAAAAACGCAATATCTCTTAAAAATAACGTTTTTTTTGTATAATTTTAAAATTATTCTTCCGAAAAATTTTAAAACGGCATTTTTAATTAGATTATGAAATCTATTTTCATGAGGAAATTAAATTATTTAAACAAAATTTACATTTTTTTTATGAAGAAATAAAAAAGTTACAGCAGTTTTTGTTTGATTTTTAAGAAAAACGCAATATCTCTTAAAAATAACGTTATTTTTAGGTATAACTTTAAACTAAATAGACCGAAAAATTTTAAAACGGCATTTCTAATTAGATTTCATGAAAATAAAATTATTTAAACAAAATTTACATTTTTTTTATGAAGAAATAAAAAAGTTACAGCAGTTTTTGTTTGATTTTTAAGAAAAACGCATTATTTCTTAAAAATAACGTTTTTTTTTTTTGTATAATTTTAAAATTATTCTTCCGATAAATTTTAAAACAGCAGTACCAATTAGATTTCATGAAAATAAAATTATTTAAACAAAATTTACATTTTTTTTACTAACAAATAAAAAAGTTACTGCAGTTTTTGTTTGATTTTTAAGAAAAACGCATTATTTCTTAAAAATAACGTTTTTTTTTGTATAATTTTAAAATTATTCTTCCGAAAAAATTTTAAACGGCATTTTTAATTAGATTATGAAATCTATTTTCATGAGGAAATTAAATTATTTAAACAAAATTTACATTTTTTTTATGAAGAAATAAAAAAGTTACAGCAGTTTTTGTTTGATTTTTAAGAAAAACGCAATATCTCTTAAAAATAACGTTATTTTTAGGTATAACTTTAAACTAAATGGTCCGAAAAATTTTAAAACGGCATTTCTAATTAGATTTCATGAAAATAAAATTATTTAAACAAAATTTACATTTTTTTATTAAGAAATAAAAAAGTTACTGCAGTTCTTGTCTGATTTTTAAGAAAAATTTTTATTGTATAATTTTAAAGTAAATCGTCCTAAAAATTTTAAAACGGCATTTCTAATTAGATTTCATGAAAATAAAATTATTTAAACAAAATTTACATTTTTTTTATGAAGAAATAAAAAAGTTACAGCAGTTTTTGTTTGATTTTTAAGAAAAACGCATTATTTCTTAAAAATATAGTTTTTTTTTGTATAATTTTAAAATTATTCTTCCGAAAAATTTTAAAACGGCATTTCTAATTAGATTTAATGAAAATAAAATTATTTAAACAAAATTTACATTTTTTTTTATGAAGAAATAAAAAAGTTACAGCAGTTTTTGTTTGATTTTTAAGAAAAACGCAATATTTCGTAAAAATAAAGTTTTTTTTAGGTATAACTTTAAACTAAATAGTCCGAAAAATTTTTAAACGGCATTTCTAATTAGATTTCATGAAAATAAAATTATATAAACAAAATTTACATTTATTATGACGAAATAAAAAGTTACTGCAGTTTTTGTTTGATATTTAAGAAAAAACGCATTATTTCTTAAAAATAACGTTTTTTTTTTGTATAATTTTAAAATTATTCTTCCGATAAATTTTAAAACAGCACTTCCAATTAGATTTTATCAAAATAAAATTATTTAAACAAAATTTACATTTTTTTATGAAGAAATAAAAAAGTTACTCCAATTTTTGTTTGATTTTTAAGAAAAACGCATTATTTCTAAAAAATAACGTTTTTTTTTGTATAATTTTAAAATTATTCTTCCGAAAAATTTTAAAACGGTATTTCTAATTAGATTTCATGAAAATTAAATTATTTAAACCAAATTTACATTTTTTTTATGAAGAAATAAAAAAGTTACAGCAGTTTTTGTTTGATTTTTAAGAAAAACGCATTATTTCTTAAAAATAACGTTTTTATGTATAATTTTAAAATTATTCGTCCGAAAAATTCTAAAACGGCATTTCTAATTAGATTTCAAGAAAATAAAATTATTTTAACAAAATTTAAATTTTTTTTGGAGGAAATAAAAAAGTTACAGCAGTTTTTTTAGTTTTTAAGAAAAAACGCAATATTTCTTAAAAATAACGTTTTTTTTAGGTATAACTTTAAACTAAATCGTCCGAAAAATTTTAAAACGGCATTTCTAATTAGATTTCATGAAAATAAAATTATTTAAACAAAATTTACATTTTTTTATGAAGAAATAAAAAAGTTACTCCAGTTTTTGTTTGATTTTTAAGAAAAACGCATTATTTCTTAAAAATAACGTTTTTTTTTTGATTAACTTTAAAATTATTCTTCCGAAAAATTTTAAATCGGCATTTCTAATTAGATTTCATAAAAATAAAATTATTTAAACAAAATTTACATTTTGTTATGAAGAAATAAAAAAGTTACAGCAGTTTTTGTTTGATTTTTAAGAAAAACGCATTATTTCTTAAAAATAACGTTTTTTTTTGTATAACTTTAAAATTATTCTTCCGAAAAATTTTAAATCGGCATTTCTAATTAGATATCATAAAAATAAAATTATTTTAACAAAATTTACATTTTTTTATGAAGAAATAAAAAAGTTACAGCAGTTTTTGTTTTATTTTTAAGAAAAACGCATTATTTCTTAAAAATAACGTTTTTTTTTTTGTATAATTTTAAAATTATTCTTCCGATAAATTTTAAAACAGCATTTCCAATTAGATTTCATGAAAATAAAATTATTTAAACAAAATTTACATTTTTTTATAAAGAAATAAAATAGTCACAGCAGTTCTTGTTTGATTTTTAAGAAAAACGCATCATTTCTTAAAAATAAAGTTTTTTTTGTATAATTTTAAAATTTACCGTCTGAAAAATTTTAAAACTGCATTTCTAATTAGATTTCATGAAAATAAGATTATTTAAACAAAATTTATATTTTTTTATGAAGAAATAAAAAGGGTACTGGTTTTTGTTTGATTTTTAAGAAAAACGCATTATTTCTTAAAAATAAAGTTTTTTTTGTATAATTTTAAAATTAACCGTCTGAAACATTTTATAACGGCATTTCTAATTAGATTTTATGAAAATAAAATTATTTAAACAAAATTTACATTTTTTTATGAAGAAATAAAAAGTTACTCCAGTTTTTGTTTGATTTTTAAGAAAAACGCATTATTTCTTAAAAATAAGGTTTTTTTTGTATAATTTTAAAATTAACCGTCTGAAACATTTTAAAACGGCATTTCTAATTAGATTCTATGAAAATAAAATTATTTACACAAAATTTACATTATTTTATGAAGAAATAAAAAAATTACTCCAGTTTTTGTTTGATTTTTAAGAAAAACGCAATATTTCTTAAAAATAACGTTTTTTTTTGTATAATTTTAAAATTATTCTTCCGAAAAATTTTAAAACGGCATTTTTAATTAGATTATGAAATCTATTTTCATGAGAAAATTAAATTATTTAAACAAAATTTACATTTTTTTTATGAAGAAATAAAAAAGTTACAGCAGTTTTTGTTTGATTTTTAAAAAACACGCAATATTTCTTAAAAATAACGCTTCTTTTAGGTATAACTTTAAACTAAAGCGTCCGAAAAATTTTAAAACGGCATTTCTAATTAGATTTCATGAAAATAAAATTATTTAAACAAAATTTACATTTTTTTATGAAGAAATAAAAAAGTTACTCCAGTTTTTGTTTTATTTTTAAGAAAAACGCATTATTTCTTAAAAATAACGTTTTTTTTTTGTATAATTTTAAAATTATTCTTCCGTTAAATTTTAAAACAGCATTTCCAATTAGATTTCATAAAAATAAAATTATTTAAACAAAATTTACATTTTTTTATAAAGAAATAAAAAAGTAACAGCAGTTCTTGTTTGATTTTTAAGAAAAACGCATCATTTCTTAAAAATAAAGTTTTTTTTGTATAATTTTAAAATTATTCTTCTGAAAAATTTTAAAACGGCATTTTTAATCAGATTATGAAATCTATTTTCATGAGAAAATTAAATTATTTAAACAAAATTTACATTTTTTTTATGAAGAAATAAAAAAGTTACAGCAGTTTTTGTTTGATTTTTAAGAAAAACGCAATATCTCTTAAAAATAACGTTATTTTTAGGTAAACCTTTAAACTAAATAGTCCGAAAAATTTTAAAACGGCATTTCTAATTAGATTTCATGAAAATAAAATTATTTAAACAAAATTTACATTTTTTTATGAAGAAATAAAAAGTTACTCCAGTTTTTGTTTGATTTTTAAGAAAAACGCATTATTTCTTAAAAATAACGTTTTTATGTATAATTTTAAAATTAATCGTCCGAAAAATTCTAAAACGGCATTTCTAATTAGATTTCAAGAAAATAAAATTATTTTAACAAAATTTAAATTTTTTTTGGAGGAAATAAAAAAGTTACAGCAGTTTTTGTTTGACTTTTAAGAAAAAACGCAATATTTCTTAAAAATAACGTTTTTTTAGGTATAACTTTAAACTAAATCGTCCGAAAAATTTTAAAACGGCATTTATAATTAGATTTCATGAAAATAAAATTATTTAAACAAAATTTACATTTTTTTATGAAGAAATAAAAAAGTTACTCCAGTTTTTGTTTGATTTTTAAGAAAAACGCATTATTTCTTAAAAATAACGTTTTTTTTTGTATAACTTTAAAATAATTCTTCCGAAAAATTTTAAATCGGCATTTCTAATTAGATTTCATTAAAATAAAATTATTTAAACAAAATTTACATTTTTTTATGAAGAAATATAAAAGTTAAAGCAGTGTTTGTTTGATTTTTAAGAAAAACGCATTATTTCTTAAAAATAACGTTTTTTTTGTATAATTTTAAAATTATTCATCCGATAAATTTTAAAACAGCATTTCCAATTAGATTTCATGAAAATAAAATTATTAAAACAAAATTTACATTTTTTTATAAAGAAATAAAAAAGTTACAGCAGTTCTTGTTTGATTTTTAAGAAAAACGCATCATTTCTTAAAAATAAAGTTTTTTTTGTATAATCTTAAAATTAACCGTCTGAAAAATTTTAAAACTGGATTTCTAATAAGATTTCATGAAAATAAGATTATTTAAATAAAATTTATATTTTTTTATGAAGAAATAAAAAAGGTACTGCAGTTTTTGTTTGATTTTTAAGAAAAACGCATTATTTCTTAAAAATAAATTTTTTTTTGTATAATTTTAAAATTAACCGTCTGAAACATTTTATAACGGAATTTCTAATTAGATTTTATGAAAATAAAATTATTTACACAAAATTTACATTTTTTTGTGAAGAAATAAAAAAGTTACTCCAGTTTTTGTTTGATTTTTAAGAAAAACGCAATATTTCTTAAAAATAACGTTTTTTTTAGGTTTAACTTTAAACTGAATAGTCCGAAAAATTTTATAACGGCATATCTAATTAGATTTCATGAAAATAAAATTATATAAACAAAATTTACATTTTTTTATGACGAAATAAAAATGTTACTGCAGTTTTTCTTTGATTTTTAAGAAAAAACGCAATATTTCTTAAAAATAAAGTTTTTTTTGTATAATTTTAATATTATTCTTCCGATAAATTTTAAAACGGCATTTCCAATTAGATTTCATGAAAATAAAATTATTTAAACAAAATTTACATTTTTTTACTAAGAATTAAAAAAGTTACTGCAGTTTTTGTTTGATTTTTAAGAAAAACGCATTATTTCTTAAAAATAACTTTTTTTTGTATAATTTTAAAATTAATCGTTCGAAAAATATTAAAACGGCATTTTTAATTAGATTTCATGAAAATAAAATTATTTAAACAAAATTTACATTTTTTTATAAAGAAATAAAAAAGTTACAGCAGTTTTTATTTGTATTTTGAGAAAAACGCATCATTTCTTAAAAATAACGTTTTTTTTGAATAATTTTAAAACTAATCGTCCGAAAAATTTACAAACGGCATTTCTAATTAGATTTCATGAAAATAAAAATATATAAACAAAATTTACATTTTTTTTAAAAAAATAAAAAAGTTACAGCAGTTTTTGTTAGATTTTTAAGAAAATCGCATTATTTCTTAAAAATAACGTTTTTTTATGTATAACTTTAAACTAAATCGTCCGAAAAATTTTAAAACGGCATTTCTAATTAGATTTCATGAAAATAAAATTATTTAAACAAAATTTACATTTTTTTACTAAGAAATAAAAAAGTTACTGCAGTTTTTGTTTAATTTTTAAGAAATACGCATTATTTCCTAAAAATAACGTATTTTTGTATAATTTTAAAATTAATCGTCCGATAAATTTCAAAACGGCATTTCAAATTGTATTTCATGAAAATAAAATTATTTAAACAAAATTTACATTTTCTTATAATGAAATAAAAAAGTTAGAGCAGTTTTTATTTGTATTTTGAGAAAAACGCATTATTTCCAAAATAAAAGCATTTTTTTGTATAATTTTAAATTTAATTGTCCGAAAAATTTAAAAATTGCATTTCTAATTAGATTTCATGATAATAAAAATATTTAAATAAAATTTATTTTTTTTTATAAAAAACTAAAAAAGTTACAGCAGTTTTTGTTAGATTTTTAAGAAAATCGCATTATTTCTTAAAAACAAAGTTTTTTTGGTATAACTTTAAAATAAATCGTCCGACAAATTTTAAAACAGCATTTCTAATTATATTTTATGAAAATAAAATTGATTTAACAAAATTTAAATTTTTTTAAGGAGAAATAAAAAAGTTACAGCAGTTTTTGTTTGATTTTTAAGAAAAACGCATTATTTCTTAAAAATAACGTTTTTTTTGTATAATTTTAAAATTAATCGTCCGAAAAATTTTAAAACGGCATTTCTAATTTGATTTCATGAAAATAAAATTATTTAAACAAAATTTACAATTTTTTATGAAGAAATAAAAAAGTTACTGCAGTTTTTGTGTGATTTTTAAGAAAAACGTTTTTTTTGTATAATTTTAAAATTAATCGTACTAAAAATTTTAAAACGGCATTTCTAATTAGATTTCATGAAAATAAAATTATTTAAACCAAATTTAAATTTTTTTATAAAGAAATAAAAAAGTTACTGCAGTTTTTGATTGATTTTTAGGAAAAATCCTTTTTTTGTATAATTTTAAAGTTAATCGTCCGAAAAATTTTAAAACGGCATTTCAAATTAGATTTCATGAAATTAAAAGTATTGTTAAACTTTATATTTTTTTATAAAGAAACAAAAAAGTTACAGCAGTTTTTGTTTGATTTTTAAGAAAAACGCATTATTTCTTAAAAATAAAGTTTTTTTTGTATAATTTTAAAATTAATCGTCCGAAAAATTTTAAAACCGCATTTCTAATTAGATTTCATGAAAATAAAATTATTTAAACAAAATTTACATTTTTTTGATGCAGAAATAAAAAAGTTACAGCAGTTGTTGTTTGATTTTTAAGAAAAACGCATTATTTCTTAAAAATAAAGTATTTTTTGTATAATTTTAAAATTAATCGTCCAAAAAATTTTGAAACCGCATTTCTAATTAGATTTCATGAAGGTTAAATTATTTAAACAAAATTTACATTTTTTTATGAAGAAATAAAAAAGTTACTGCAGTTTTTGTGTGATTTTTAAGAAAAACGTTTTTTTTTGTATAATTTTAAAATTAATCGTCCTAAAAATTTTAAAACGGCATTTCTAATTAGATTTCATGAAAATAAAATTATTTAAACAAAATTTACATTTTCTTATGAAGAAATATAAAAGAAACTGCAGTTTTTGTGTGATTTTTAAGAATATCGATTTTTTTGTATAATTTTAAAATAATTCGTCCTTAAAATTTTAAAACGGCATTTCTAACTAGATTTCATGAAAATAAAATTATTTAAACAAAATTTACATTATTAAATGCAGAAATAAAAAAGTTACAGCAGTTTTTGTTTGATTTTTAAGAAAAACGCATTATTTCTTAAAAATAAAGTTTTTTTTGTATAATCTTAAAAATAATCTTCCTTAAAATTTAAAAACGGCATTTCTAATTAGATATCATGAAAATAAAACTATTTAAACAAAATTTAAATTTTTTTATAGAGAAATAAAAAAGCTACAGCAGTTTTTGTTTTATTTTTAAGAAAAACGCATAATATCTTAAAAATAACGGTTTTTTTGTATAATTTTAAAATTAATCTTCCAAAAAATTTTAAAAGGGCATTTATAATTAGATTTCATGAAAATAAAATTATTTAAACAAAATTTACGTTTTTTTATGAAGAAATAAAAAAGTTACTGAAGTTTTTGATTGATTTATAAGAAAAACTTTTTTTTTGTATAATTTTAAAGTTAATCGTCCGAAAAATTTTAAAACGGCATTTCTAATTAGATTTCATGAAAATAAAATTATTTTTAAAATTTATATTTTTTTATAAAGAAATAAAATATTTACAGCAGTTTTTGTTTGATTTTTAAGAAAAACGCATTATTTCTTAAGAATAACGTATTTTTTTGTATAATTTTAAAATTGATACTCCGATAAATTTTAAAACGGCATTTCCAATTAGATTTCATGAAAATAAAATTATTTAAACAAAATTTACATTTTTTTACTAAGAATTAAAAAAGTTACTGCAGTTTTTGTTTGATTTTTAAGAAAAACGCATTATTTCTTAAAAATAACGTTTTTTTGTATAATTTTAAAATTAATCGTTCGAAAAGATTTAAAACGGCATTTCTAATTAGATTTCATGAAAATAAAATTATTTAAACAAAATTTACATTTTTTTATAAAGAAATAAAAAAGTTACTGCAGTTTTTATTTGTATTTTGAGAAAAACGCATCATTTCTTAAAAATAACGTTTTTTTTGAATAATTTTAAAACTAATCGTCCGAAAAATTTAAAAACGGCATTTCTAATTAGATTTCATGAAAATAAAAATATTTAAACAAAATTTACATTTTTTTATAAAAAAATAAAAAAGTTACAGCAGTTTTTGTAAGATTTTTAAGAAAATCGCATTATTTCTTAAAAATAACGTTTTTTTTATGTATAACTTTAAACTAAATCGTCCGAAAAATTTTAAAACGGCATTTCTAATTAGATTTCATGAAAATGAAATTATTTAAACAAAATTTACATTTTTTTACTAAGAAATAAAAAAGTTACTGCAGTTTTTGTTTAATTTTTAAGAAATACGCATTATTTCCTAAAAATAACGTATTTTTGTATAATTTTAAAATTAATCGTCCGATAAATTTCAAAACGGCATTTCTAATTGGATTTCATGAAAATAAAATTATTTATACAAAATTTAAATTTTTTTAAGGCGAAATAAAAAAGTTACAGCAGTTTTTGTTTGATTTTTAAGAAAAACGCATTATTTCTTAAAAATAACGTTTTTTTAGTATAATTTTAAAATTAATCGTCCGAAAAATTTTAAAACGGCATTTCTAATTTGATTTCATGAAAATAAAATTATTTAAACAAAATTTACAATTTTTTATGAAGAAATAAAAAAGTTACTGCAGTTTTTGTGTGATTTTTAAGAAAAACGTTTTTTTTGTATAATTTTAAAATTAATCGTACTAAAAATTTTAAAACGGCATTTCTAATTAGATTTCATGAAAATAAAATTATTTAAACCAAATTTAAATTTTTTTATAAAGAAATAAAAAAGTTACTGCAGTTTTTGATTGATTTTTAAGAAAAATGCTTTTTTTGTATAATTTTAAAGTTAATCGTCCGAAAAATTTTAAAACGGCATTTCAAATTAGATTTCATGAAAATAAAAGTATTGTTAAAATTTATATTTTTTTATAAAGAAACAAAAAAGTTACAGCAGTTTTTGTTTGATTTTTAAGAAAAACGCATTATTTCTTAAAAATAAAGTTTTTTTTGTATAATCTTAAAAATAATCTTCCTTAAAATTTTAAAACGGCATTTCTAATTAGATATCATGAAAATAAAACTATTTAAACAAAATTTAAATTTTTTTATAGAGAAATAAAAAAGTTACAGCAGTTTTTGTTTGATTTTTAAGAAAAACGCATTATTTCTTAAAAATAACGTTTTTTTTGTATAATTTTAAAATTAATCGTCCGAAAAATTTTAAAACGGCATTTCTAATTTGATTTCATGAAAATAAAATTATTTAAACAAAATTTACAATTTTTTATGAAGAAATAAAAAAGTTACTGCAGTTTTTGTGTGATTTTTAAGAAAAACGTTTTTTTTGTATAATTTTAAAATTAATCATACTAAAAATTTTAAAATGGCATTTCTAATTAGATTTCATGAAAATAAAATTATTTAAACCAAATTTAAATTTTTTTATAAAGAAATTAAAAAGTTACTGCAGTTTTTGATTGATTTTTAATAAAAATGCTTTTTTTGTATAATTTTAAAGTTAATCGTCCGAAAAATTTTAAAACGGCATTTCAAATTAGATTTCATGAAAATAAAAGTATTGTTAAAATTTATATTTTTTTATAAAGAAACAAAAAAGTTACAGCAGTTTTTGTTTGATTTTTAAGAAAAACGCATTATTTCTTAAAAATAAAGTTTTTTTTGTATAATTTTAAAATTAATCGTCCGAAAAATTTTAAAACCGCATTTCTAATTAGATTTCATGAAAATAAAATTATTTAAACAAAATTTACATTTTTTTGATGCAGAAATAAAAAAGTTACAGCAGTTGTTGTTTGATTTTTAAGAAAAATGCTTTTTTTGTATAATTTTAAAGTTAATCGTCCGAAAAATTTTAAAACGACATTTCAAATTAGATTTCATGAAAATAAAATTATTTAAACAAAATTTACATTTTTTAATGCAGAATTCAAAAAGATACAGCAGTTTTTGTTTGATTTTTAAGAAAAACGCATTATTTCTTAAAAATAACGATTTTTGTATAATTTTAAAAGTATTCGTCCGAAAAATTTTAAAACGGAATTTCTAATTAGATTTCATGAAAATAAAATTATTGTTAAAATTTATATTTTTTTATCAAGAAATAAAATATTTACAGCAGTTTTTGTTTGATTTTTAAGAAAAACGCATTATTTCTTAAGAATAACGTATTTTTTTGTATAATTTTAAAATTGATACTCCGAAAAATTTTAAAACGGCATTTCTAATTAGATTTCGTGAAAATAAAATTATTTAAACAAAATTTACATTTTTTTATGAAGAAATATAAAAGTTACTGCAGTTTTTGTGTGATTTTTAAGAATATCGATTTTTTTGTATAATTTTAAAATTAATCGTCCTTAAAATTTTAAAACCGCATTTCTAATTAGATTTCATGAAAATAAATTTATTTAAACAAAATTTACATTTTTTTATGAAGAAATAAAAAAGTTACTGCAGTTTTTGTGTGATTTTTAAGAAAAAGGTTTTTTTTGTATAATTTTAAAATTAATCGTCCTTAAAATTTTAAAACCGCATTTCTAATTAGATTTCATGAAAATAAAATTATTTAAACAAAATTTACATATTTTTAATGAAGAAATAAAAAAGTTACAGCAGTTTTTGTTTGATTTTTAAGAAAAACGCATTATTTCTTAAAAATAACGTTTTTTTTGTATAATTTTAAAATTAATCGTCCGAAAAATTTTAAAACGGCATTTCTAATTTGATTTCATGAAAATAAAATTATTTAAACAAAATTTACAATTTTTTATAAAGAAATAAAAAAGTTACTGCAGTTTTTGTGTGATTTTTAAGAAAAACGTTTTTTTTGTATAATTTTAAAATTAATCGTCCTAAAAATTTTAAAATGGCATTGCTAATTAGATTTTATGAAAATGAAATTATTTAAACAAAATTTTATTTTTTTTATGAAGAAATAAAAAAGTTACTGAAATTTTTGTGTGATTTTTAAGAAAAACGTTTTTTTTGTATAATTTTAAAATTAATCGTCCTAAAAATTTTAAAACGGCATTTCTAATTAGATTTCATGAAAATGAAATTATTTAAACAAAATGTAAATTTTTTTATAAAGAAATAAAAAAGTTACAGCAATTTTTGTGTAATTTTTAAGAAAAATGTTTTTTTTTGTATAATTTTAAAATTAATCGTCCAAAAATTTGAAAACGGCATTTCCAATTAGATTTCATGAAAATATAATTATTTAAACAAAATTTACTTTTTTAAATGCAGAAATAAAAAAGTTACAGCAGTTTTTGTTTGATTTTTAAGAAAAACGCATTATTTCTTAAAAATAACGTTTTTTTGTATAATTTTAAAATTAGTCGTCCGAAAAATTTTAAAACGGCATTTCTAATTAGATTTCATGAAAATAAAATTATTTAAACAAAATTTACATTTTTTTATAAAGAAATAAAAAAGTTACAGCAGTTTTTATTTGTATTTTGAGAAAAACGCATTATTTCTTAAAAATAACGTTTTTTTACGTATAACTTTAAACTAAATCGTCCGAAAAATTTTAAAACGGCATTTCTAATTAGATTTCATGAAAATGAAATTATTTAAACAAAATTTACATTTTTTTACTAAGAAATAAAAAAGTTACTGCAGTTTTTGTTTAATTTTTAAGAAATACGCATTATTTCCTAAAAATAACGTATTTTTGTATAATTTTAAAATTAATCGTCCGATAAATTTCAAAACGGCATTTCTAATTGGATTTCATGAAAATAAAATTATTTAAACAAAATTTAAATTTTTTTAAGGAGAAATAAAAAAGTTACAGCAGTTTTTGTTTGATTTTTAAGAAAAACGCATTATTTCTTAAAAATAACGTTTTTTTTGTATAATTTTAAAATTAATCATCCGAAAAATTTTAAAACGGCATTTCTAATTTGATTTCATGAAAATAAAATTATTTAAACAAAATTTACAATTTTTTATGAAGAAATAAAAAAGTTACTGCAGTTTTTGTGTGATTTTTAAGAAAAACGTTTTTTTTGTATAATTTTAAAATTAATCGTACTAAAAATTTTAAAATGGCATTTCTAATTAGATTTCATGAAAATAAAATTATTTAAACCAAATTTAAATTTTTTTAATAAAGAAATAAAAAAGTTACTGTCGTTTTTGATTGATTTTTAAGAAAAATGCTTTTTTTGTATAATTTTAAAGTTAATCGTCCGAAAAATTTTAAAACGGCATTTCAAATTAGATTTCATGAAAATAAAAGTATTGTTAAAATTTATATTTTTTTATAAAGAAACAAAAAAGTTACAGCAGTTTTTGTTTGATTTTTAAGAAAAACGCATTATTTCTTAAAAATAAAGTTTTTTTTGTATAATTTTAAAATTAATCGTCCGAAAAATTTTAAAACCGCATTTCTAATTATATTTCATGAAAATAAAATTATTTAAACAAAATTTACATTTTTTTGATGCAGAAATAAAAAAGTTACAGCAGTTGTTGTTTGATTTTTAAGAAATACGCATTATTTCTTAAAAATAAAGTATTTTTTGTATAATTTTAAAATTAATCGTCCAAAAAATTTTAAAACCGCATTTCTAATTAGATTTTATGAAGGTAAAATTATTTAAACAAGATTTACATTTTTTTATGAAGAAATAAAAAAGTTACTGCAGTTTTTGTGTGATTTTTAAGAAAAACGTTTTTTTTGTATAATTTTAAAATTATTCGTCCTAAAAATTTTAAAACGGCATTTCTAATTAGATTTCATGAAAATAAAATTATTTAAACAAAATTTACATTTTTTTATGAAGAAATATAAAAGAAACTGCAGTTTTTGTGTGATTTTTAAGAATATCGATTTTTTTGTATAATTTTAAAATAATTCGTCCTTAAAATTTTAAAACGGCATTTCTAACTAGATTTCATGAAAATAAAATTATTTAAACAAAATTTACATTTTTAAATGCAGAAATAAAAAAGTTACAGCAGTTTTTGTTTGATTTTTAAGAAAAACGCATTATTTCTTAAAAATAAAGTTTTTTTTGTATAATCTTAAAAATAATCTTCCTTAAAATTTTAAAACGGCATTTCTAATTAGATATCATGAAAATAAAACTATTTAAACAAAATTTAAATTTTTTTATAGAGAAATAAAAAAGTTACAGCAGTTTTTGTTTGATTTTTAAGAAAAACGCATAATTTCTTAAAAATAACGGTTTTTTTGTATAATTTTAAAATTAATCTTCCAAAAAATTTTAAAAGGGCATTTATAATTAGATTTCATGAAAGTAAAATTATTTAAACAAAATTTACGTTTTTTTATGAAGAAATAAAAAAGTTACTGAAGTTTTTGTGTGATTTTTAAGAATATCGATTTTTTTGTATAATTTTAAAATTAATCGTCCGAAAAATTTTAAAACCTGAATCAAAATAATTTCGTAACTAATTCGAATAACAAAATATTGGATCTAGTGCTTACATCTAACACTATAAATTGTGAAATTAGACGGGAAATTGAAGCGTTAGTTCCAGAAGACCACCACCATCCTGCACTAGCTGCCAAAGTTAATATTGAAATTAACCAAGAACCCAAGTTCAATCAAAGTGAAATAAAAAGCTTCAATTTCAAAAAAGCTAACTTTATATGCCTGTATAATGAAATCTGTAACTTAGACTGGAGTCCATTATTTGAATTGCAAGAAGTAAATGAGGCTTGTGCTTTTCTTTATGAAAAGCTGTACAGTTTATTTAATCTGCACGTCCCATTGGCTAGTAAAAGGAAAAATGCTGAAATGTATCCGGAGTGGTATGATAATAACTTAATTTGGCATATCAAAAGGAAACAAAAACTTCGTACTAAATTTAATCGAACAAAACATGATTCCGACAAGTTAGCGTTTGAAAAGGCAAGAAAGGAGGTCAAGGAAATGATCAGATCTGCTCGTAATAATTTTATTTATCAGGCTGAAAATCAACTTCAAAAGGAGCCGGAGAAAATTTGGAGATACACCAACGCTCTTAAAAATAATACTAGTATTCCAGGGAAAATGAAAGTTAATGATGAGTCAGTCGAAACGGCACAAGAAATTGTCGACAGTTTTGCTAAATTCTTCCAGAATAACTACCTTGATCAATCTACAACTGATACTAGAAATGCCTGTAAAGATTTTCTTGGGAATTACAAAGTCGATGAGGATGTAATTATAAAGCACTGTAAAAAATTGAAGGATAAGTTAACAATGGGACTCGATTTCATTCCATCATTTTTTCTTAAAGATTCAGCGTATGCTTTAAGCACACCATTGTTGCATATCTTCAACTTGATTCTCAAAACCGGCGAATTTCCGAAGATCTGGAAGAATGTCAGGGTATGCCCGATATTTAAAAGTGGGAAAAGAAATATGGTAGAGAATTACAGGCCTATATCGATCTTGAGTAATTTCTCAAAAGTATTTGAATCGATATTAACTGAGCACATTTCCTTCAAAATCAAAGATAACCTATCTCCACTTCAGCACGGGTTCATATCCAAGCGTTCAACTGCCTCAAACCTGTTAAACATCACGGAATCGATTAGTAATGCCCTTAACAATAATTTGCAAACCGATGTTATATACATGGATTTTGCAAAAGCATTTGATCGTATGGATCATGGAATCCTAATGCATAAAATGAGCTTACTTGGCCTGGAAGGAAACATCATTGAAGTGGTGAAATCATATCTAACTAATAGGCAGCAGGTGGTCGAATGTAATGGAGTCAGATCTATCAGCTATGTTGCTAGTAGCGGAGTGCCTCAAGGCTCTAATCTGGGTCCTTTATTATTCCTAATTTTTATCAACGACATCTGTGAAGAACTTACGTCATCATCATTACTTTATGCAGATGACCTAAAGATTTTCCATACAATTAACGACACATCGGACTGTCTCATCTTACAAAAGGACCTAATGAATGTTGAAAAGTGGTGCACGGAAAATAAATTGTCTTTAAACATAAAGAAGTGTTGCGTAATGTCATACACCCGAAAAAAATCGAAAATTATCTTCAACTATTCCATAAATGACACGAAACTTGATAGAGTGTGCGAGGTTAAAGACCTAGGTATCTACTTCGATGACCGTTTAACTTTTAACAACCACATCCAATACCTTTCAAGGGAATGTTACAAAATGCTGGGGTTTATCATTCGCACCACCAAATGTTTTAACAACGTGGAAACCTTAAATACACTTTTCTCTGCTTTTATAAATAGTAGATTAAATTACTGTTCAGTAGTTTGGTCACCCTCATACAGCAAATATAAATCTATGTTGGAGAAAGTTCAGAAAAAATTTTTAAAGTATATTTACTTTTTCGTATATAAAAACTATCCTGAATTAAACACTTCGTACAACAGTTTATTACATCAATTCTCCTACACTTCGGTCGAACAGGATCATGAAAAATTTGCCGTACAATACTTATATAAAACTATACATGGTTTGGTGGACGACCCTGGTTTACTACGGAACATTAAACTGCATGTACCTCGCCCTTCGATACGCAATAGTCTGACATTTTCCTATGCAACATCAAGAACTGTACACCATTATAACTCACCGCTCAATACAATGTTCAGAAAGTATCACGAACTCCAATACAATGCAGATATATTTCAACCTAACTTCAACCTTTTCAAACAGAAAATCTTGGAATGTATAAATTAGCAGATTTCTTAAATATCTTAACTGTATGTTTCTTTTTAATATAGATATATGTGTCTAGGTATTACTTTGTGCTGATTATATAGCTAAATTATTATTCATCTAATTATTAAATATTATTATATGTTTTCATTATGTAGATAATCCAAATATTATCATCTTTGTATTATCAAGTAATATAAAATTATTAATCTGTCAACTAAATGTAATATTAAAATTATCCCTGTAATTGGATCGTATGATCTGTTGGGTTAATAAACATTATTTATTTATTTATTTATTTAGTCGTCCGAAAAATTTTAAAACGGCATTTCTAATTAGATTTCATTAAAATAAAATTATTTAAACAAAATTTACATTTTTTTAATGCAGAAATAAAAAAGTTACAGCAGTTTTTGTTTGATTTTTCAGAAAAACGCATTATTTCTTAAAAATAAAGTTTTTTTTGTATAATTTTAAAATTAATCGTCCGAAAAATTTTAAAACCGCATTTCTAATTAGATTTCATGAAAATAAAATTATTTAAACAAAATTTACATTTTTTTGATGCAGAAATAAAAAAGATACAGCAGTTGTTGTTTGATTTTTAAGAAAAACGCATTATTTCTTAAAAATAAAGTATTTTTTGTATAATTTTAAAATTAATCGTCCAAAAAATTTTAAAACCGCATTTCTAATTAGATTTCATGAAGGTAAAATTATTTAAACAAAATTTACATTTTTTTATGAAGAAATAAAAAAGTTACTGCAGTTTTTGTGTGATTTTTAAGAAAAACGTTTTTTTTGTATAATTTTAAAATTAATCGTCCTTAAAATTTTAAAACCGCATTTCTAATTAGATTTCATGAAAATAAAATTATTTAAACAAAATTTACATATTTTTAATGAAGAAATAAAAAAGTTACTGAAATTTTTGTGTGATTTTTAAGAAAAACGTTTTTTTTGTATAATTTTAAAATTAATCGTCCTAAAAATTTTAAAACGGCATTTCTAATTAGATTTCATGAAAATGAAATTATTTAAACAAAATGTAAATTTTTTTATAAAGAAATAAAAAAGTTACAGCAATTTTTGTGTGATTTTTAAGAAAAATGTTTTTTTTGTATAATTTTAAAATTAATCGTCCAAAAATTTGAAAACGGCATTTCCAATTAGATTTCATGAAAATATAATTATTTAAACAAAATTTACTTTTTTAAATGCAGAAATAAAAAAGTTACAGCAGTTTTTGTTTGATTTTTAAGAAAAACGCATTATTTCTTAAAAATAACGTTTTTTTGTATAATTTTAAAATTAGTCGTCCGAAAAATTTTAAAACGGCATTTCTAATTAGATTTCATTAAAATAAAATTATTTAAACAAAATTTACATTTTTTTAATGAAGAAATAAAAAAGTTACAGCAGTTTTTGTTTGATTTTTAAGAAAAACGCAATATTTCTTAAAAATAAAGTATTTTTTGTATAATTTTAAAATTAATCGTCCAAAAAATTTTAAAACAGCATTTCTAATTAGATTTCATGAGGGTAAAATTATTTAAACAAAATTTACATTTTTTTATGAAGAAATAAAAAAGTTACTGCAGTTTTTGTGTGATTTTTAAGAAAAATGTTTTTTTTGTATAATTTTAAAATTAATCGTCCTAAAAATTTTAAAACGGCATTTCTAATTAGATTTCATGAAAATAAAATTATTTAAACAAAATTTACATTTTTTTATGAAGAAATATAAAAGAAACTGCAGTTTTTGTGTGATTTTTAAGAATATCGATTTTTTTGTATAATTTTAAAATAATTCGTCCTTAAAATTTTAAAACGGCATTTCTAACTAGATTTCATGAAAATAAAATTATTTAAACAAAATTTACATTTTTAAATGCAGAAATAAAAAAGTTACAGCAGTTTTTGTTTGATTTTTAAGAAAAACGCATTATTTCTTAAAAATAAAGTTTTTTTTGTATAATCTTAAAAATAATCTTCCTTAAAATTTTAAAACGGCATTTCTAATTAGATATCATGAAAATAAAACTATTTAAACAAAATTTAAATTTTATAGAGAAATAAAAAAGTTACAGCAGTTTTTGTTTGATTTTTAAGAAAAACGCATAATTTCTAAAAATAACGGTTTTTTTGTATAATTTTAAAATTAATCTTCCAAAAAATTTTAAAAGGGCATTTATAATTAGATTTCATGAAAATAAAATTATTTAAACAAAATTTACGTTTTTTTATGAAGAAATAAAAAAGTTACTGAAGTTTTTGATTGATTTTTAAGAAAAACGTTTTTTTTGTATAATTTTAAAGTTAATCGTCCGAAAAATTTTAAAACGGCATTTCTAATTAGATTTCATGAAAATAAAATTATTGTTAAAATTTATATTTTTTTATAAAGAAATAAAATATTTACAGCAGTTTTTGTTTGATTTTTAAGAAAAACGCATTATTTCTTAAGAATATCGTATTTTTTTGTATAATTTTAAAATTGATACTCCGAAAAATTTTAAAACGGCATTTCTAATTAGATTTCGTGAAAATAAAATTATTTAAACAAAATTTACATTTTTTTATGAAGATTACTGCAGTTTTTGTGTGATTTTTAAGAATATCGATTTTTTTGTATAATTTTAAAATTAATCGTCCTTAAAATTTTAAAACCGCATTTCTAATTAGATTTCATGAAAATAAATTTATTTAAACAAAATTTACATTTTTTTATGAAGAAATAAAAAAGCTAGAGCAGTTTTTGTTTGATTTTTAAGAAAAACTCATTATTTCTTAAAAATAACGTTTTTTTGTATAGTTTTAAAATTATTCGTCCGAAAAATTTTAAAACGGCATTTCTAATTAGATTTCATGAAAATAAAATTATTTAAACAAAATTTACATTTTTTGATGCAGAAATAAAAAAGTTACAGCAGTTTTTGTTTGATTTTTAAGAAAAACGCATTATTTCTTAAAAATAACGTTTTTTTGTATAATTTTAAAATTAGTCGTCCGAAAAATTTTAAAACGGCATTTCTAATTAGATTTTATTAAAATAAAATTATTTAAACAAAATTTACATTTTTTTAATACAGAAATAAAAAAGTTACAGCAGTTTTTGTTTGATTTTTAAGAAAAACGCATTATTTCTTAAAAATAACGTTTTTTTTGTATAATTTTAAAATTAGTCGTCCGAAAAATTTTAAAACGGCATTTCTAATTAGATTTCATGAAAATAAAATTATTTAAACAAAATTTACATTTTTTAATGCAGATTTAAAAAAGTTACAGCAGTTTTTGTTTGATTTTTAAGAAAAACGCTCTATTTCCTAAAAATAACGTTTTTTTGTATAATTTTAAAAGTATTCGTCCGAAAAATTTTAAAACGGAATTTCTAATTAGATTTCATGAAAATAAAATTATTTAAACAAAATTTACATTTTTTGATGCAGAAATAAAAAAGTTACAGCAGTTTTTGTTTGATTTTTAAGAAAAACGCATTATTTCTTAAAAATAACGTTTTTTTGTATAATTTTAAAATTAGTCGTCCGAAAAATTTTAAAACGGCATTTCTAATTAGATTTTATTAAAATAAAATTATTTAAACAAAATTTACATTTTTTTAATACAGAAATAAAAAAGTTACAGCAGTTTTTGTTTGATTTTTAAGAAAAACGCATTATTTCTTAAAAATAACGTTTTTTTTGTATAATTTTAAAATTAATCGTCCTAAAAATTTTAAAACGGCATTTCTAATTAGATTTCATTAAAATAAAATTATTTAAACAAAATGTAAATTTTTTTATATAGAAATAAAAAAGTTACAGCAATTTTTGTGTGATTTTTAAGAAAAATGTTTTTTTTGTATAATTTTAAAATTAATCGTCCAAAAATTTGAAAACGGCATTTCCAATTAGATTTCATGAAAATATAATTATTTAAACAAAATTTACTTTTTTAAATGCAGAAATAAAAAAGTTACAGCAGTTTTTGTTTGATTTTTAAGAAAAACGCATTATTTCTTAAAAATAAAGTATTTTTTGTATAATTTTAAAATTAATCGTCCAAAAAATTTTAAAACCGCATTTCTAATTAGATTTCATGAAGGTAAAATTATTTAAACAAAATTTACATTTTTTTATGAAGAAATAAAAAAGTTACTGCAGTTTTTGTGTGATTTTTAAGAAAAATGTTTTTTTTGTATAATATTAAAATTAATCGTCCAAAAAATTTTTAAACGGCAATTCTAATTATATTTCATGAAAATAAAATTATTTAAACAAAATTTACATTTTTTTATGAAGAAATATAAAAGAAACTGCAGTTTTTGTGTGATTTTTGAGAATATCGATTTTTTTGTATAATTTTAAAATAATTCGTCCTTAAAATTTTAAAACGGCATTTCTAACTAGATTTCATGAAAATAAAATTATTTAAACAAAATTTACATTTTTAAATGCAGAAATAAAAAAGTTACAGCAGTTTTTGTTTGATTTTTAAGAAAAACGCATAATTTCTAAAAATAACGGTTTTTTTGTATAATTTTAAAATTAATCTTCCAAAAAATTTTAAAAGGGCATTTATAATTAGATTTCATGAAAATAAAATTATTTAAACAAAATTTACGTTTTTTTATGAAGAAATAAAAAAGTTACTGAAGTTTTTGATTGATTTTTAAGAAAAACGTTTTTTTTGTATAATTTTAAAATTAATCGTCCTAAAAATTTTAAAATGGCATTTCTAATTAGATTTTATGAAAATGAAATTATTTAAACAAAATTTTATTTTTTTTATGAAGAAATGAAAAAGTTACTGAAATTTTTGTGATTTTTAAGAAAAACGTTTTTTTTGTATAATTTTAAAATTATTCGTCCTAAAAATTATAAAACGGCATTTCTAATTAGATTTCATGAAAATGAAATTATTTAAACAAAATGTAAATTTTTTATAAAGAAATAAAAAAGTTACAGCAATTTTTGTGTGATTTTTAAGAAAAATGTTTTTTTTGTATAATTTTAAAATTAATAGTCCAAAAATATGAAAACGGCATTTCCAATTAGTTTTCATGAAAATATAATTATTTAAACAAAATTTACTTTTTTAAATGCAGAAATAAAAAAGTTACAGCAGTTTTTGTTTGATTTTTAAGAAAAACGCATTATTTCTTAAAAATAACGTTTTTTTGTATAATTTTAAAATTAGTCGTCCGAAAAATTTTAAATCGGCATTTCTAATTAGATTTCATTAAAATAAAATTATTTAAACAAAATTTACATTTTTTTAATGCAGAAATAAAAAAGTTACAGCAGTTTTTGTTTGATTTTTAAGAAAAACGCATAATTTCTAAAAATAACGGTTTTTTTGTATAATTTTAAAATTAATCTTCCAAAAAATTTTAAAAGGGCATTTATAATTAGATTTCATGAAAATAAAATTATTTAAACAAAATTTACGTTTTTTTATGAAGAAATAAAAAAGTTACTGAAGTTTTTGATTGAGTTTTAAGAAAAACGTTTTTTTTGTATAATTTTAAAGTTAATCGTCCGAAAAATTTTAAAACGGCATTTCTAATTAGATTTCATGAAAATAAAATTATTGTTAAAATTTATATTTTTTTATAAAGAAATAAAATATTTACAGCAGTTTTTGTTTGATTTTTAAGAAAAACGCATTATTTCTTAAGAATATCGTATTTTTTTGTATAATTTTAAAATTGATACTCCGAAAAATTTTAAAACGGCATTTCTAATTAGATTTCGTAAAAATAAAATTATTTAAACAAAATTTACATTTTTTTATGAAGAAATATAAAAGTTACTGCAGTTTTTGTGTGATTTTTAAGAATATCGATTTTTTTGTATAATTTTAAAATTAATCGTCCTTAAAATTTTAAAACCGCATTTCTAATAAGATTTCATGAAAATAAATTTATTTAAACAAAATTTACATTTTTTTATAAAGAAATAAAAAAGCTAGAGCAGTTTTTGTTTGATTTTTAAGAAAAACTCATTATTTCTTAAAAATAACGTTTTTTTGTATAATTTTAAAATTATTCGTCCGAAAAATTTTAAAACGGCATTTCTAATTAGATTTCATGAAAATAAAATTATTTAAACAAAATTTACATTTTTTGATGCAGAAATAAAAAAGTTACAGCAGTTTTTGTTTGATTTTTAAGAAAAACGCATTATTTCTTAAAAATAACGTTTTTTTGTATAATTTTAAAATTAGTCGTCCGAAAAATTTTAAAACGGCATTTCTAATTAGATTTTATTAAAATAAAATTATTTAAACAAAATTTACATTTTTTTAATGCAGAAATAAAAAAGTTACAGCAGTTTTTGTTTGATTTTTAAGAAAAACGCATTATTTCTTAAAAATAACGTTTTTTTTGTATAATTTTAAAATTAATGGTCCGAAAAATTTTAAAACGGCATTTCTAATTAGATTTCATGAAAATAAAATTATTTCAACAAAATTTACATTTTTTAATGCAGAATTAAAAAAGTTACAGCAGTTTTTGTTTGATTTTTAAAAAAAACGCATTATTTCTTAAAAATAACGTTTTTTTGTATAATTTTAAAAGTATTCGTCCGAAAAATTTTTAAACGGAATTTCTAATTAGATTTCATGAAAATAAAATTATTTAAACAAAATTTAAATTTTTTTATAAAGAAATAAAAAAGTTACAGCAATTTTTGTGTGATTTTTAAGAAAAACGTTTTTTTTGTATAATTTTAAAATTAATCGTCCAAAAAATTTTAAAACGGCATTTTCAATTAGATTTCATGAAAATAAAATTATTTAAACAAAATTTACTTTTTTAAATGCAGAAATAAAAAAGTTACAGCAGTTTTTGTTTGATTTTTAAGAAAAACGCATTATTTCTTAAAAATATCGATTTTTTTGTATAATTTTAAAATTAATAGTCCTTAAAATTATAAAACCGCATTTCTAAATAGATTTCATGAAAATAAAATTATTTAAACAAAATTTACATTTTTCTATGAAGAAATAAAAAAGTTACTGCAGTTTTTGTGTGATTTTTAAGAAAAATGTTTTTTTTTGTATAATTTTAAAATTAATCGTCCTAAAAGTTTTAAAACGGCATTTGTAATTAGATTTCATGAAAATAAAATTATTTAAACAAAATTTACATTTTTTTAAGAAGAAATATAAAAGAAACTGCAGTTTTTGTGTGATTTTTAAGAATATCGATTTTTTTGTATAATTTTAAAATAATTCGTCCTTAAAATTTTAAAACGGCATTTCTAACTAGATTTCATGAAAATAAAATTATTTAAACAAAATTTACATTTTTAAATGCAGAAATAAAAAAGTTACAGCAGTTTTTGTTTGATTTTTAAGAAAAACGCATTATTTCTTAAAAATAAAGTTTTTTTTGTATAATCTTAAAAATAATCTTCCTTAAAATTTTAAAACGGCATTTCTAATTAGATATCATGAAAATAATACTATTTAAACAAAATTTAAATTTTTTTATAGAGAAATAAAAAAGTTACAGCAGTTTTTGTTTGATTTTCAAGAAAAACGCATAATTTCTAAAAATAACGGTTTTTTTGTATAATTTTAAAATTAATCTTCCAAAAAATTTTAGAAGGGCATTTATAATTAGATTTCATGAAAATAAAATTATTTAAACAAAATTTACGTTTTTTTATGAAGAAATAAAAAAGTTACTGAAGTTTTTGATTGATTTTTAAGAAAAACGTTTTTTTTGTATAATTTTAAAGTTAATCGTCCGAAAAATTTTAAAACTGCATTTCTAATTAGATTTCATGAAAATAAAATTATTGTTAAAATTTATATTTTTTTATAAAGAAATAAAATATTTACAGCAGTTTTTGTTTGATTTTTAAGAAAAACGCATTATTTCTTAAAAATAACGTTTTTTTGTATAATTTTAAAATTAGTCGTCCGAAAAATTTTAAAACGGCATTTCTAATTAGATTTTATTAAAATAAAATTATTTAAACAAAATTTACATTTTTTTATTGCAGAAATAAAAAAGTTACAGCAGTTTTTGTTTGATTTTTAAGAAAAACGCATTATTTCTTAAAAATAACGTTTTTTTTGTATAATTTATAATTAATGGTCCGAAAAATTTTAAAACGGCATTTCTAATTAGATTTCATGAAAATAAAATTATTTAAACAAAATGTACATTTTTTAATGCAGAATTAAAAAAGTTACAGCAGTTTTTGTTTGATTTTTAAGAAAAACGCATTATTTCTTAAAAATAACGTTTTTTTGTATAATTTTAAAAGTATTCGTCCGAAAAATTTTAAAACGGAATTTCTTATTAGATTTCATGAAAATAAAATTATTTAAACAAAATTTAAATTTTTTTATAAAGAAATAAAAAAGTTACAGCAATTTTTGTGTGATTTTTAAGAAAAACGTTTTTTTTGTATTATTTTAAAATTAATCGTCCAAAAAATTTTAAAACGGCATTTTCAATTAGATTTCATGAAAATAAAATTTTTTAAACAAAATTTACTTTTTTAAATGCAGAAATAAAAAAGTTACAGCAGTTTTTGTTTGATTTTTAAGAAAAACGCATTATTTCTAAAAAATATCGATTTTTTTGTATAATTTTAAAATTAATAGTCCTTAAAATTATAAAACCGCATTTCTAAATAGATTTCATGAAAATAAAATTATTTAAACAAAATTTACATTTTTCTATGAAGAAATAAAAAAGTTACTGCAGTTTTTGTGTGATTTTTAAGAATATCGATTTTTTTGTATAATTTTAAAATTAATCGTCCTTAAAATTTTAAAACCGCATTTCTAATTAGATTTCATGAAAATAAAATTATTTAAACAAAATTTACATTTTTTTATGAAGAAATAAAAAAGCTAGAGCAGTTTTTGTTTGATTTTTAAGAAAAACTCATTATTTCTTAAAAATAACGTTTTTTGTATAATTTTAAAATTATTCGTCCGAAAAATTTTAAAACGGCATTTCTAATTAGATTTCATGAAAATAAAATTATTTAAACAAAATTTACATTTTTTGATGCAGAAATAAAAAAGTTACAGCAGTTTTTGTTTGATTTTTAAGAAAAACGCATTATTTCTTAAAAATAACGTTTTTTTGTATAATTTTAAAATTAGTCGTCCGAAAAATTTTAAAACAGCATTTCTAATTAGATTTCATTAAAATAAAATTATTTAAACAAAATTTACATTTTTTTAATGCAGAAATAAAAAAGTTACAGCAGTTTTTGTTTGATTTTTAAGAAAAACACATTATTTCTTAAAAATAACGTTTTTTTTGTATAATTTTAAAATTAATGGTCCGAAAAATTTTAAAACGGCATTTCTAATTAGATTTCATGAAAATAAATTTATTTAAACAAAATTTACATTTTTTAATGCAGAACTAAAAAAGTTACAGCAGTTTTTGTTTGATTTTTAAGAAAAACGCATTATTTCTTAAAAATAACGTTTTTTTGTATAATTTTAAAAGTATTCGTCCGAAAAATTTTAAAACGGAATTTCTAATTAGATTTCATGAAAATAAAATTATTTAAACAAAATTTACTTTTTAAAATGCAGAAATAAAAAAGTTACAGCAGTTTTTGTTTGATTTTTAAGAAAAACGCATTATTTCTTAAAAATAACGTTTTTTTTGTATAATTTTAAAATTAATGGTCCGAAAAATTTTAAAACGGCATTTCTAATTAGATTTCATGAAAATAAAATTATTTAAACAAAATGTACATTTTTTAATGCAGAATTAAAAAAGTTACAGCAGTTTTTGTTTGATTTTTAAGAAAAACGCATTATTTCTTAAAAATAACGTTTTTTTGTATAATTTTAAAAGTATTCGTCCGAAAAATTTTAAAACGGAATTTCTTATTAGATTTCATGAAAATAAAATTATTTAAACAAAATTTAAATTTTTTTATAAAGAAATAAAAAAGTTACAGCAATTTTTGTGTGATTTTTAAGAAAAACGTTTTTTTTGTATAATTTTAAAATTAATCGTCCAAAAAATTTTAAAACGGCATTTTCAATTAGATTTCATGAAAATAAAATTTTTTAAACAAAATTTACTTTTTTAAATGCAGAAATAAAAAAGTTACAGCAGTTTTTGTTTGATTTTTAAGAAAAACGCATTATTTCTAAAAAATATCGATTTTTGTATAATTTTAAAATTATTCGTCCGAAAAATTTTAAAACGGCATTTCTAATTAGATTTCATTAAAATAAAATTATTTAAACAAAATTTACATTTTTTTAATGCAGAAATAAAAAAGTTACAGCAGTTTTTGTTTGATTTTTAAGAAAAACGCATTATTTCTTAAAAATAACGTTTTTTTTGTATAATTTTAAAATTAATGGTCCGAAAAATTTTAAAACGGCATTTCTAATTAGATTTCATGAAAATAAAATTATTTAAACAAAATTTACATTTTTTAATGCAGAACTAAAAAAGTTACAGCAGTTTTTGTTTGATTTTTAAGAAAAACGCCTTATTTCTTAAAAATAACGTTTTTTTGTATAATTTTAAAAGTATTCGTCCGAAAAATTTTAAAACGGAATTTCTAATTAGATTTCATGAAAATAAAATTATTTAAACAAAATTTAAATTTTTTTATAAAGAAATAAAAAAGTTACAGCAATTTTTGTGTGATTTTTAAGAAAAACGTTTTTTTTGTATAATTTTAAAATTAATCGTCCAAAAAATTTTAAAACGGCATTTTCAATTAGATTTCATGAAAATAAAATTATTTAAACAAAATTTACTTTTTTAAATGCAGAAATAAAAAAGTTACAGCAGTTTTTGTTTGATTTTTAAGAAAAACGCATTATTTCTTAAAAATATCGATGTTTTTGTATAATTTTAAAATTAATAGTCCTTAAAATTATAAAACCGCATTTCTAAATAGATTTCATGAAAATAAAATTATTTAAACAAAATTTACATTTTTTTATGAAGAAATAAAAAAGTTACTGCAGCTTTTGTGTGATTTTTAAGAATATCGATTTTTTTGTATAATTTTAAAATTAATCGTCCTTAAAATTTTAAAACCGCATTTCTAATTAGATTTTATGAAAATAAAATTATTCAAACAAAATTTACATATTTTTAATGAAGAAATAAAAAAGTTACAGCAGTTTTTGTTTGATTTTTAAGAAAAACGCATTATTTCTTAAAAATAACGTTTTTTTTGTATAATTTTAAAATTAATCGTCCGAAAAATTTTAAAACGGCATTTCTAATTTGATTTCATGAAAATAAAATTATTTAAACAAAATTTACATATTTTTATGAAGAAGTAAAAAAGTTACTGCAGTTTTTGTGTGATTTTTAAGAAAAACGTTTTTTTTGTATAATTTTAAAATTAATCGTCCTAAAAATTTTAAAACGGCATTTCTAATTAGATTTCATGAAAATGAAATTATTTAAATTAAATTTAAATTTTTTTATGAAGAAATAAAAAAGTTACTGCAGTTTTTGTTTTATTTTTAAGAAAAACGCATTATTTCTTAAAAATAAAGTTTATTTTGTATAATTTTAAAATTAATCGTACAAAAATTTTAAAACGGCATTTCTAATTAGATTTCATGAAAATAAAATTATTTAAACAAAATTTACATTTTTTGATGCAGAAATAAAAAAGTTACAGCAGTTTTTGTTTGATTTTTAAGAAAAACGCATTATTTCTTAAAAATATCGATTTTTTTGTATAATTTTAAAATTAATAGTCCTTAAAATTATAAAACAGCATTTCTAAATAGATTTCATGAAAATAAAATTATTTAAACAAAATTTACATTTTTCTATGAAGAAATAAAAAAGTTACTGCAGTTTTTGTGTGATTTTTAAGAATATCGATTTTTTTGTATAATTTTAAAATTAATCTTCCTTAAGAGTTTAAAACCGCATTTCTAATTAGATTTCATGCAAATAAAATTATTTAAACAAAATTTACATTTTTTTATGAAGAAATAAAAAAGCTAGAGCAGTTTTTGTTTGATTTTTAAGAAAAATTCATTATTTCTTAAAAATAACGTTTTTTGTATAATTTTAAAATTATTCGTCCGAAAAATTTTAAAACGGCATTTCTAATTAGATTTCATGAAAATAAAATTATTTAAACAAAATTTACATTTTTTGATGCAGAAATAAAAAAGTTACAGCAGTTTTTGTTTGATTTTTAAGAAAAACGCATTATTTCTTAAAAATAACGTTTTTTTGTATAATTTTAAAATTAGTCGTCCGAAAAATTTTAAAACGGCATTTCTAATTAGATTTCATTAAAATAAAATTATTTAAACAAAATTTACATTTTTTTAATGCAGAAATAAAAAAGTTACAGCAGTTTTTGTTTGATTTTTAAGGAAAACGCATTATTTCTTAAAAATAACGTTTTTTTTGTATAATTTTAAAATTAATGGTCCGAAAAATTTTAAAACGGCATTTCCAATTAGATTTCATGAAAATAAAATTATTTAAACAAAATTTACATTTTTTAATGCAGAATTAAAAAAGTTACAGCAGTTTTTGTTTGATTTTTAAGAAAAACGCATTATTTCTTAAAAATAACGTTTTTTTGAATAATTTTAAAAGTATTCGTCCGAAAAATTTTAAAACGGAATTTCTAATTAGATTTCATGAAAATAAAATTATTTAAACAAAATTTAAATTTTTTTATAAAGAAATAAAAAAGTTACAGCAATTTTTGTGTGATTTTTAAGAAAAACGTTTTTTTTGTATAATTTTAAAATTAATCGTCCATAAAATTTTAAAACGGCATTTTCAATTAGATTTCATGAAAATAAAATTATTTAAACAAAATTTACTTTTTTAAATGCAGAAATAAAACAGTTACAGCAGTTTTTGTTTGATTTTTAAGAAAAACGCATTATTTCTTAAAAATATCGATTTTTTTGTATAATTTTAAAATTAATAGTCCTTAAAATTATAAAACCGCATTTCTAAATAGATTTCATGAAAATAAAATTATTTAAACAAAATTTACATTTTTTTATGAAGAAATAAAAAAGTTACTGCAGTTTTTGTGTGATTTTTAAGAATATCGATTTTTTTGTATAATTTTAAAATTAATCGTCCTTAAAACTTTAAAACCGCATTTCTAATTGGATCTCATGAAAATAAAATTATTTAAACAAAATTTACATATTTTTAATGAAGAAATAAAAAAGTTACTGCAGTTTTTGTGTGATTTTTAAGAAAAATGTTTTTTTTGTATAATTTTAAAATTAATCGTCCTAAAAATTTTAAAACGGCATTTCTAATTAGATTTCATGAAAATGAAATTATTTAAACAAAATTTTATTTTTTTTATGAGGAAATAAAAAAGTTACTGAAGTTTTTGTGTGATTTTTAAGAAAAATGTTTTTTTTGTAAAATTTTAAAATTAATCGTCCTAAAAATTTGAAAACGGCATTTCCAATTAGATTTCATGAAAATATAATTATTTAAACAAAATTTACTTTTTTAAATGCAGAAATAAAAAAGTTACAGCAGTTTTTGTTTGATTTTTAAGAAAAACGCATTATTTCTTAAAAATAAAGTTTTGTTTGTATAATCTTAAAAATAATCGTCCTAAAAATTTTAAAACGGCATTTCTAATTAGATTTCATGAAAATAAAATTATTCAAACAAAATTTACATATTTTTAATGAAGAAATAAAAAAGTTACAGCAGTTTTTGTTTGATTTTTAAGAAAAACGCATTATTTCTTAAAAATAACGTTTTTTTTGTATAATTTTAAAATTAATGGTCCGAAAAATTTTAAAACGGCATTTCTAATTTGATTTCATGAAAATAAAATTATTTAAACAAAATTTACATATTTTTATGAAGAAGTAAAAAAGTTTCTGCAGTTTTTGTGTGATTTTTAAGAAAAACGTTTTTTTTGTATAATTTTAAAATTATTCGTCCTAAAAATTTTAAAACGGCATTTCTAATTAGATTTCATGAAAATGAAATTATTTAAATTAAATTTAAATTTTTTTATGAAGAAATAAAAAAGTTACTGCAGTTTTTGTTTTATTTTTAAGAAAAACGCATTATTTCTTAAAAATAAAGTTTATTTTGTATAATTTTAAAATTAATCGTACAAAAATTTTAAAACAGCATTTCTAATTAGATTTCATGAAGGTAAAATTATTTAAACAAAATTTACATTTTTTTATGAAGAAATAAAAAAGTTACTGCAGTTTTTGTGTGATTTTTAAGAAAAAGGTTTTTTTTGTATAATTTTAAAATTAATCGTCCCAAAAATTTTAAAACGGCATTTCTAATTAGATTTCATGAAAATAAAATTATTTAAACAAAATTTACATTTTTTGATGCAGAAATAAAAAAGTTACAGCAGTTTTTGTTTGATTTTTAAGAAAAACGCATTATTTCTTAAAAATAAAGTTTTGTTTGTATAATCTTAAAAATAATCGTCCTAAAAATTTTAAAACGGCATTTCTAATTAGATTTCATGAAAATAAAATTATTCAAACAAAATTTACATATTTTTAATGAAGAAATAAAAAAGTTACAGCAGTTTTTGTTTGATTTTTAAGAAAAACGCATTATTTCTTAAAAATAACGTTTATTTTGTATAATTTTAAAATTAATCGTACAAAAATTTTAAAACAGCATTTCTAATTAGATTTCATGAAGGTAAAATTATTTAAACAAAATTTACATTTTTTTATGAAGAAATAAAAAAGTTACTGCAGTTTTTGTGTGATTTTTAAGAAAAAGGTTTTTTTTGTATAATTTTAAAATTAATCGTCCCAAAAATTTTAAAACGGCATTTCTAATTAGATTTCATGAAAATAAAATTATTTAAACAAAATTTACATTTTTTGATGCAGAAATAAAAAAGTTACAGCAGTTTTTGTTTGATTTTTAAGAAAAACGCATTATTTCTTAAAAATAACGTTTTTTTTGTATAATTTTAAAATTATTCGTCCGAAAAATTTTAAAACGGCATTTCTAATTAGATTTCATGAAAATAAAATTATTTAAACAAAATTTACATTTTTTGATGCAGAAATAAAAAAGTTACAGCAGTTTTTGTTTGATTTTTAAGAAAAACGCATTATTTCTTAAAAATAACGTTTTTTTTGTATAATTTTAAAATTAGTCGTCCGAAAAATTTTAAAACGGCATTTCTAATTAGATTTCATTAAAATAAAATTATTTAAACAAAATTTACATTTTTTTAATGCAGAAATAAAAAAGTTACAGCAGTTTTTGTTTGATTTTTAAGAAAAACGCATTATTTCTTAAAAATAAAGTTTATTTTGTATAATTTTAAAATTAATCTTACAAAAATTTTAAAAAAGCATTTCTAATTAGATTTCATGAAGGTAAAATTATTTAAACAAAATTTACATTTTTTTATGAAGAAATAAAAAAGTTACTGCAGTTTTTGTGTGATTTTTAAGAAAAACGTTTTTTTTGTATAATTTTAAAATTATTCGTCCAAAAAATTTTAAAACGGCATTTTCAATTAGATTTCATGAAAATAAAATTATTTAAACAAAATTTACAATTTTTTATGAAGAAATAAAAAAGTTACTGCAGTTTTTGTGTGATTTTTAAGAAAAATGTTTTTTTTGTATAATTTTAAAATTAATCGTCCTAAAAATTTTAAAACGGCATTTCTAATTAGATTTCATGAAAATGAAATTATTTAAATTAAATTTAAATTTTTTTATGAAGAAATAAAAAAGTTACTGAAGTTTTTGTGTGATTTTTAAGAAAAACGTTTTTTTTGTATTATTTTAAAATTAATCGTCCTAAAAATTTTAAAACGGCATTTCTAATTAGATTTCATGAAAATGAAATTATTTAAACAAAATGTAAATTTTTTTATAAAGAAATAAAAAAGTTACAGCAATTTTTGTGTGATTCTTAAGAAAAATGTTTTTTTTGTAAAATTTTAAAATTAATCGTCCTAAAAATTTGAAAACGGCATTTCCAATTAGATTTCATGAAAATATAATTATTTAAACAAAATTTACTTTTTTAAATGCAGAAATAAAAATGTTACAGCAGTTTTTGTTTGATTTTTAAGAAAAACGCATTATTTCTTAAAAATAAAGTTTTGTTTGTATAATCTTAAAAATAATCGTCCTAAAAATTTTAAAACGGCATTTCTAATTAGATTTCATGAAAATAAAATTATTCAAACAAAATTTACATATTTTTAATGAAGAAATAAAAAAGTTACAGCAGTTTTTGTTTGATTTTTAAGAAAAACGCATTATTTCTTAAAAATAACGTTTTTTTTGTATAATTTTAAAATTAATCGTCCGAAAAATTTTAAAACGGCATTTCTAATTTGATTTCATGAAAATAAAATTATTTAAACAAAATTTACATATTTTTATGAAAAAGTAAAAAAGTTACTGCAGTTTTTGTGTGATTTTTAAGAAAAACGTTTTTTTTTGTATAATTTTAAAAATTAATCGTCCTAAAAATTTTAAAACGGCATTTCTAATTAGATTTCATGAAAATGAAATTATTTAAATTAAATTTAAATTTTTTTATGAAGAAATAAAAAAGTTACTGCATTTTTTGTTTTATTTTTAAGAAAAACGCATTATTTCTTAAAAATAAAGTTTATTTTGTATAATTTTAAAATTAATCGTACAAAAATTTTAAAACAGCATTTCTAATTAGATTTCATGAAGGTAAAATTATTTAAACAAAATTTACATTTTTTTATGAAGAAATAAAAAAGTTACTGCAGTTTTTGTGTGATTTTTAAGAAAAACGTTTTTTTTGTATAATTTTAAAATTAATCGTCCTAAAAATTTTAAAACGGCATTTCTAATTAGATTTCATGAAAATGAAATTATTTAAATTAAATTTAAATTTTTTTATGAAGAAATAAAAAAGTTACTGCAGTTTTTGTGAGATTTTTAAGAATATCGATTTTTTTGTATAATTTTAAAATTAATCGTCCTTAAAATTTTAAAACCGCATTTCTAATTAGATTTCATGAAAATAAAATTATTTAAACAAAATTTATATTTTTTTAATGCAGAAATAAAAAAGTTACAGCAGTTTTTGTTTTATTTTTAAGAAAAACGCATTATTTCTTAAAAATAAAGTTTATTTTGTATAATTTTAAAATTAATCGTACAAAAATTTTAAAACAGCATTTCTAATTAGATTTCTCGAAGGTAAAATTATTTAAACAAAATTTACATTTTTTTATGAAGAAATAAAAAAGTTACTGCAGTTTTTGTGTGATTTTTAAGAAAAACGTTTTTTTTGTATAATTTTAAAATTAATCGTCCAAAAAATTTTAAAACGGCATTTTCAATTAGATTTCATGAAAATAAAATTATTTAAACAAAATTTACTTTTTTAAATGCAGAAATAAAAAAGTTACGGCAGTTTTTGTTTGATTTTTAAGAAAAACGCATTATTTCTTAAAAATATCGATTTTTTTGTATAATTTTAAAATTAATAGTTCTTAAAATTATAAAACCGCATTTCTAATTAGATTTCATGAAAATAAAATTATTTAAACAAAATTTTATTTTTTTTATGAAGAAATAAAAAAGTTACTGAAGTTTTTGTGTGATTTTTAAGAAAAACGTTTTTTTTGTATAATTTTAAAATTAATCGTCCTAAAAATTTTAAAACGGCATTTCTAATTAGATTTCATGAAAATTAAATTATTTAAACAAAATTTTATTTTTTTTATGAAGAAATAAAAAAGTTACTGCAGTTTTTGTTTTATTTTTAAGAAAAACGCATTATTTCTTAAAAATAAAGTTTATTTTGTATAATTTTAAAATTATTCGTACAAAAATTTTAAAACAGCATTTCTAATTAGATTTCATGAAGGTAAAATTATTTAAACAAAATTTACATTTTTTTATGAAGAAATAAAAAAGTTGCTGCAGTTTTTGTGTGATTTTTAAGAAAAACGTTTTTTTTGTATAATTTTAAAATTAATCGTCCTAAAAATTTTAAAACGGCATTTCTAATTAGATTTCATGAAAATGAAATTATTTAAATTAAATTTAAATTTTTTTATGAAGAAATAAAAAAGTTACTGCAGTTTTTGTGTGATTTTTAAGAATATCGATTTTTTTGTATAATTTTAAATTTAATCGTCCTTAAAATTTTAAAATCGCATTTCTAATTAGATTTCATGAAAATAAAATTATTTAAACAAAATTTACATATTTTTAATGAAGAAATAAAAAAGTTACAGCAGTTTTTGTTTGATTTTTAAGAAAAACGCATTATTTCTTAAAAATAACGTTTTTTTTGTATAATTTTAAAATTAATCGTCCTAAAAATTTTAAAACGGCATTTCTAATTAGATTTCATGAAAATGAAATTATTTAAACAAAATTTTATTTTTTTTATGAAGAAATAAAAAAGTTACTGAAGTTTTTGTGTGATTTTTAAGAAAAACGTTTTTTTTGTATAATTTTAAAATTAATCGTCCTAAAAATTTTAAAACGGCATTTCTAATTAGATTTCATGAAAATGAAATTATTTAAACAAAATTTTATTTTTTTTATGAAGAAATAATAAAGTTACTGAAGTTTTTGTGTGATTTTTAGGAAAAATGTTTTTTTTGTATAATTTTAAAATTAATCGTCCTAAAAATTTGAAAACGGCATTTCCAATTAGATTTCATGAAAATATAATTATTTAAACAAAATTTACTTTTTTAAATGCAGAAATAAAAAAGTTACAGCAGTTTTTGTTTGATTTTTAAGAAAAACGCATTATTTCTTAAAAATAAAGTTTTGTTTGTATAATCTTAAAAATAATCGTCCTAAAAATTTTAAAACGGCATTTCTAATTAGATTTCATGAAAATAAAATTATTCAAACAAAATTTACATATTTTTAATGAAGAAATAAAAAAGTTACTGAAGTTTTTGTGTGATTTTTAAGAAAAATGTTTTTTTTGTAAAATTTTAAAATTAATCGTCCTAAAAATTTGAAAACGGCATTTCCAATTAGATTTCATGAAAATAAAATTATTTAAACAAAATTTATATTTTTTTAATGCAGAAATAAAAAAGTTACAGCAGTTTTTGTTTTATTTTTAAGAAAAACGCATTATTTCTTAAAAATAAAGTTTATTTTGTATAATTTTAAAATTAATCTTACAAAAATTTTAAAAAAGCATTTCTAATTAGATTTCATGAAGGTAAAATTATTTAAACAAAATTTACATTTTTTTATGAAGAAATAAAAAAGTTACTGCAGTTTTTGTGTGATTTTTAAGAAAAACGTTTTTTTTGTATAATTTTAAAATTATTCGTCCAAAAAATTTTAAAACGGCATTTTCAATTAGATTTCATGAAAATAAAATTATTTAAACAAAATTTACTTTTTTAAATGCAGAAATAAAAAAGTTACAGCAGTTTTTGTTTGATTTTTAAGAAAAACGCATTATTTCTTAAAAACATCGATTTTTTTGTATAATTTTAAAATTAATAGTCCTTAAAATTATAAAACCGCATTTCTAATTAGATTTCATGAAAATAAAATTATTTAAACAAAATTTACAATTTTTTATGAAGAAATAAAAAAGTTACTGCAGTTTTTGTGTGATTTTAAGAAAAATGTTTTTTTTGTATAATTTTAAAATTAATCGTCCTAAAAATTTTAAAATGGCATTTCTAATTAGATTTCATGAAAATGAAATTATTTAAACAAAATTTTATTTTTTTTATGAAGAAATAAAAAAGTTACTGAAGTTTTTGTGTGATTTTTAAGAAAAACGTTTTTTTTGTATTATTTTAAAATTAATCGTCCTAAAAATTTTAAAACGGCATTTCTAATTAGATTTCATGAAAATGAAATTATTTAAACAAAATGTAAATTTTTTTATAAAGAAATAAAAAAGTTACAGCAATTTTTGTGTGATTCTTAAGAAAAATGTTTTTTTTGTAAAATTTTAAAATTAATCGTCCTAAAAATTTGAAAACGGCATTTCCAATTAGATTTCATGAAAATATAATTATTTAAACAAAATTTACTTTTTTAAATGCAGAAATAAAAATGTTACAGCAGTTTTTGTTTGATTTTTAAGAAAAACGCATTATTTCTTAAAAATAAAGTTTTGTTTGTATAATCTTAAAAATAATCGTCCTAAAAATTTTAAAACGGCATTTCTAATTAGATTTCATGAAAATAAAATTATTCAAACAAAATTTACATATTTTTAATGAAGAAATAAAAAAGTTACAGCAGTTTTTGTTTGATTTTTAAGAAAAACGCATTATTTCTTAAAAATAACGTTTTTTTTGTATAATTTTAAAATTAATCGTCCGAAAAATTTTAAAACGGCATTTCTAATTTGATTTCATGAAAATAAAATTATTTAAACAAAATTTACATATTTTTATGAAAAAGTAAAAAAGTTACTGCAGTTTTTGTGTGATTTTTAAGAAAAACGTTTTTTTTTTGTATAATTTTAAAAATTAATCGTCCTAAAAATTTTAAAACGGCATTTCTAATTAGATTTCATGAAAATGAAATTATTTAAATTAAATTTAAATTTTTTTATGAAGAAATAAAAAAGTTACTGCATTTTTTGTTTTATTTTTAAGAAAAACGCATTATTTCTTAAAAATAAAGTTTATTTTGTATAATTTTAAAATTAATCGTACAAAAATTTTAAAACAGCATTTCTAATTAGATTTCATGAAGGTAAAATTATTTAAACAAAATTTACATTTTTTTATGAAGAAATAAAAAAGTTACTGCAGTTTTTGTGTGATTTTTAAGAAAAACGTTTTTTTTGTATAATTTTAAAATTAATCGTCCTAAAAATTTTATAACGGCATTTCTAATTAGATTTCATGAAAATGAAATTATTTAAATTAAATTTAAATTTTTTTATGAATAAATAAAAAAGTTACTGCAGTTTTTGTGAGATTTTTAAGAATATCGATTTTTTTGTATAATTTTAAAATTAATCGTCCTTAAAATTTTAAAACCGCATTTCTAATTAGATTTCATGAAAATAAAATTATTTAAACAAAATTTATATTTTTTTAATGCAGAAATAAAAAAGTTACAGCAGTTTTTGTTTTATTTTTAAGAAAAACGCATTATTTCTTAAAAATAAAGTTTATTTTGTATAATTTTAAAATTAATCGTACAAAAATTTTAAAACAGCATTTCTAATTAGATTTCTCGAAGGTAAAATTATTTAAATAAAATTTACATTTTTTTATGAAGAAATAAAAAAGTTACTGCAGTTTTTGTGTGATTTTTAAGAAAAACGTTTTTTTTGTATAATTTTAAAATTAATCGTCCAAAAAATTTTAAAACGGCATTTTCAATTAGATTTCATGAAAATAAAATTATTTAAACAAAATTTACTTTTTTAAATGCAGAAATAAAAAAGTTACAGCAGTTTTTGTTTGATTTTTAAGAAAAACGCATTATTTCTTAAAAATATCGATTTTTTTGTATAATTTTAAAATTAATAGTTCTTAAAATTATAAAACCGCATTTCTAATTAGATTTCATGAAAATAAAATTATTTAAACAAAATTTTATTTTTTTTATGAAGAAATAAAAAAGTTACTGAAGTTTTTGTGTGATTTTTAAGAAAAACGTTTTTTTTGTATAATTTTAAAATTAATCGTCCTAAAAATTTTAAAACGGCATTTCTAATTAGATTTCATGAAAATTAAATTATTTAAACAAAATTTTATTTTTTTTATGAAGAAATAAAAAAGTTACTGCAGTTTTTGTTTTATTTTTAAGAAAAACCCATTATTTCTTAAAAATAAAGTTTATTTTGTATAATTTTAAAATTAATCGTACAAAAATTTTAAAACAGCATTTCTAATTAGATTTCATGAAGGTAAAATTATTTAAACAAAATTTACATTTTTTTATGAAGAAATAAAAAAGTTACTGCAGTTTTTGTGTGATTTTTAAGAAAAACGTTTTTTTTGTATCATTTTAAAATTAATCGTCCTAAAAATTTTAAAACGGCATTTCTAATTAGATTTCATGAAAATGAAATTATTTAAATTAAATTTAAATTTTTTTATGAAGAAATAAAAAAGTTACTGCAGTTTTTGTGTGATTTTTAAGAATATCGATTTTTTTGTATAATTTTAAATTTAATCGTCCTTAAAATTTTAAAATCGCATTTCTAATTAGATTTCATGAAAATAAAATTATTTAAACAAAATTTACATATTTTTAATGAAGAAATAAAAAAGTTACAGCAGTTTTTGTTTGATTTTTAAGAAAAACGCATTATTTCTTAAAAATAACGTTTTTTTTGTATAATTTTAAAATTAATCGTCCTAAAAATTTTAAAACGGCATTTCTAATTAGATTTCATGAAAATGAAATTATTTAAACAAAATTTTATTTTTTTTATGAAGAAATAAAAAAGTTACTGAAGTTTTTGTGTGATTTTTAAGAAAAACGTTTTTTTTGTATAATTTTAAAGTTAATCGTCCTAAAAATTTTAAAACGGCATTTCTAATTAGATTTCATGAAAATGAAATTATTTAAACAAAATTTTATTTTTTTTATGAAGAAATAATAAAGTTACTGAAGTTTTTGTGTGATTTTTAGGAAAAATGTTTTTTTTGTATAATTTTAAAATTAATCGTCCTAAAAATTTGAAAACGGCATTTCCAATTAGATTTCATGAAAATATAATTATTTAAACAAAATTTACTTTTTTAAATGCAGAAATAAAAAAGTTACAGCAGTTTTTGTTTGATTTTTAAGAAAAACGCATTATTTCTTAAAAATAACGTTTTTTTTGTATAATTTTAAAATTAATCGTCTGAAAAATTTTAAAACGGCATTTCTAATTTGATTTCATGAAAATAAAATTATTTAAACAAAATTTACATATTTTTATGAAGAAGTAAAAAAGTTACTGCAGTTTTTGTGTGATTTTTAAGAAAAACGTTTTTTTTGTATAATTTTAAAATTAATCGTCCTAAAAATTTTAAAATGGCATTTCTAATTAGATTTCATGAAAATGAAATTATTTAAATTAAATTTAAATTTTTTTATGAAGAAATAAAAAAGTTACTGCAGTTTTTGTGTGATTTTTAAGAATATCGATTTTTTTGTATAATTTTAAAATTAATCGTCCTTAAAATTTTAAAACCGCATTTATAATTAGATTTCATGAAAATAAAATTATTTAAACAAAATTTACATTTTTTTAATGCAGAAATAAAAAAGTTACAGCAGTTTTTGTTTTATTTTTAAGAAAAACGCATTATTTCTTAAAAATAAAGTTTATTTTGTATAATTTTAAAATTAATCGTACAAAAATTTTAAAACAGCATTTCTAATTAGATTTCATGAAGGTAAAATTATTTAAACAAAATTTACATTTTTTTATGAAGAAATAAAAAAGTTACTGCAGTTTTTGTGTGATTTTTAAGAATATCGATTTTTTTGTATAATTTTAAAATTAATCGTCCTTAAAATTTTAAAACCGCATTTCTAATTAGATTTCATGAAAATAAAATTATTTAAACAAAATTTACATATTTTTAATGAAGAAATAAAAAAGTTACAGCAGTTTTTGTTTGATTTTTAAGAAAAACGCATTATTTCTTAAAAATAACGTTTTTTTTGTATAATTTTAAAATTAATCGTCCTAAAAATTTTAAAACGGCATTTCTAATTAGATTTCATGAAAATGAAATTATTTAAACAAAATTTTATTTTTTTTATGAAGAAATAAAAAAGTTACTGAAGTTTTTGTGTGATTTTTAAGAAAAACGTTTTTTTTGTATAATTTTAAAGTTAATCGTCCTAAAAATTTTAAAACGGCATTTCTAATTAGATTTCATGAAAATGAAATTATTTAAACAAAATTTTATTTTTTTTATGAAGAAATAATAAAGTTACTGAAGTTTTTGTGTGATTTTTAGGAAAAATGTTTTTTTTGTATAATTTTAAAATTAATCGTCCTAAAAATTTGAAAACGGCATTTCCAATTAGATTTCATGAAAATATAATTATTTAAACAAAATTTACTTTTTTAAATGCAGAAATAAAAAAGTTACAGCAGTTTTTGTTTGATTTTTAAGAAAAACGCATTATTTCTTAAAAATAAAGTTTTGTTTGTATAATCTTAAAAATAATCGTCCTAAAAATTTTAAAACGGCATTTCTAATTAGATTTCATGAAAATAAAATTATTCAAACAAAATTTACATATTTTTAATGAAGAAATAAAAAAGTTACAGCAGTTTTTGTTTGATTTTTAAGAAAAACGCATTATTTCTTAAAAATAACGTTTTTTTTGTATAATTTTAAAATTAATCGTCTGAAAAATTTTAAAACGGCATTTCTAATTTGATTTCATGAAAATAAAATTATTTAAACAAAATTTACATATTTTTATGAAGAAGTAAAAAAGTTACTGCAGTTTTTGTGTGATTTTTAAGAAAAACGTTTTTTTTGTATAATTTTAAAATTAATCGTCCTAAAAATTTTAAAATGGCATTTCTAATTAGATTTCATGAAAATGAAATTATTTAAATTAAATTTAAATTTTTTTATGAAGAAATAAAAAAGTTACTGCAGTTTTTGTGTGATTTTTAAGAATATCGATTTTTTTGTATAATTTTAAAATTAATCGTCCTTAAAATTTTAAAACCGCATTTATAATTAGATTTCATGAAAATAAAATTATTTAAACAAAATTTACATTTTTTTAATGCAGAAATAAAAAAGTTACAGCAGTTTTTGTTTTATTTTTAAGAAAAACGCATTATTTCTTAAAAATAAAGTTTATTTTGTATAATTTTAAAATTAATCGTACAAAAATTTTAAAACAGCATTTCTAATTAGATTTCATGAAGGTAAAATTATTTAAACAAAATTTACATTTTTTTATGAAGAAATAAAAAAGTTACTGCAGTTTTTGTGTGATTTTTAAGAATATCGATTTTTTTGTATAATTTTAAAATTAATCGTCCTTAAAATTTTAAAACCGCATTTCTAATTAGATTTCATGAAAATAAAATTATTTAAACAAAATTTACATATTTTTAATGAAGAAATAAAAAAGTTACAGCAGTTTTTGTTTGATTTTTAAGAAAAACGCATTATTTCTTAAAAATAACGTTTTTTTTGTATAATTTTAAAATTAATCGTCCTAAAAATTTTAAAACGGCATTTCTAATTAGATTTCATGAAAATGAAATTATTTAAACAAAATTTTATTTTTTTTATGAAGAAATAAAAAAGTTACTGAAGTTTTTGTGTGATTTTTAAGAAAAACGTTTTTTTTGTATAATTTTAAAATTAATCGTCCTAAAAATTTTAAAACGGCATTTCTAATTAGATTTCATGAAAATGAAATTATTTAAACAAAATTTTATTTTTTTTATGAAGAAATAATAAAGTTACTGAAGTTTTTGTGTGATTTTTAAGAAAATGTTTTTTTTGTATAATTTTAAAATTAATCGTCCTAAAAATTTGAAAACGGCATTTCCAATTAGATTTCATGAAAATATAATTATTTAAACAAAATTTACTTTTTTAAATGCAGAAATAAAAAAGTTACAGCAGTTTTTGTTTGATTTTTAAGAAAAACGCATTATTTCTTAAAAATAAAGTTTTGTTTGTATAATCTTAAAAATAATCGTCCTAAAAATTTTAAAACGGCATTTCTAATTAGATTTCATGAAAATAAAATTATTCAAACAAAATTTACATATTTTTAATGAAGAAATAAAAAGTTACAGCAGTTTTTGTTTGATTTTTAAGAAAAACGCATTATTTCTTAAAAATAACGTTTTTTTTGTATAATTTTAAAATTAATCGTCTGAAAAATTTTAAAACGGCATTTCTAATTTGATTTCATGAAAATAAAATTATTTAAACAAAATTTACATATTTTTATGAAGAAGTAAAAAAGTTACTGCAGTTTTTGTGTGATTTTTAAGAAAAACGTTTTTTTTGTATAATTTTAAAATTAATCGTCCTAAAATTTTAAAACGGCATTTCTAATTAGATTTCATGAAAATAAAATTATTTAAATTAAATTTAAATTTTTTTATGAAGAAATAAAAAAGTTACTGCAGTTTTTGTGTGATTTTTAAGAATATCGATTTTTTTGTATAATTTTAAAATTAATCGTCCTTAAAATTTTAAAACCGCATTTCTAATTAGATTTCATGAAAATAAAATTATTTAAACAAAATTTACATTTTTTTAATGCAGAAATAAAAAAGTTACAGCAGTTTTTGTTTTATTTTTAAGAAAAACGCATTATTTCTTAAAAAAAAAGTTTATTTTGTATAATTTTAAAATTAATATTACAAAAATTTTAAAACAGCATTTCTAATTAGATTTCATGAAGGTAAAATTATTTAAACAAAATTTACATTTTTTTATAAAGAAATAAAAAAGTTACTGCAGTTTTTGTGTGATTTTTAAGAAAACGTTTTTTTTGTATAATTTTAAAATTAATCGTCCTTAAAATTTTAAAACCGCATTTCTAATTAGATTTCATGAAAATAAATTTATTTAAACAAAATTTACATTTTTTTATGAAGAAATAAAAAAGCTAGAGCAGTTTTTGTTTGATTTTTAAGAAAAACTCATTATTTCTTAAAAATAACGTTTTTTTGTATAATGTTAAAATTATTCGTCCGAAAAATTATAAAACGGCATTTCTAATTAGATTTCATGAAAATAAAATTATTTAAACCAAATTTACATTTCTTGATGCAGAAATAAAAAAGTTACAGCAGTTTTTGTTTGATTTTTAAGAAAAACGCATTATTTCTTAAAAATAACGTTTTTTTGTATAATTTTAAAATTAGTCGTCCGAAAAATTTTAAAACGGCATTTCTAATTAGATTTTATTAAAATAAAATTATTTAAACAAAATTTACATTTTTTTAATGCAGAAATAAAAAAGTTACAGCAGTTTTTGTTTGATTTTTAAGAAAAACGCATTATTTCTTAAAAATAACGTTTTTTTGTATAATTTTAAAATTAATGCTCCGAAAAATTTTAAAACGGCATTTCTAATTAGATTTCGTGAAAATAAAATTATTTAAACAAAATTTACATTTTTTAATGCAGAATTAAAAAAGTTACAGCAGTTTTTGTTTGATTTTTAAGAAAAACGCATTATTTCTTAAAAATAACGTTTTTTTGTATAATTTTAAAAGTATTCGTCCGAAAAATTTTAAAACGGAATTTCTAATTAGATTTCATGAAAATAAAATTATTTAAACAAAATTTAAAATTTTTTATAAAGAAATAAAAAAGTTACAGCAATTTTTGTGTGATTTTTAAGAAAAACGTTTTTTTTGTATAATTTTAAAATTAATCGTCCAAAAAATTTTAAAACGGCATTTTCAATTAGATTTCATGAAAATAAAATTATTTAAACAAAATTTACTTTTCTAAATGCAGAAATAAAAAAGTTACAGCAGTTTTTGTTTGATTTTTAAGAAAAACGCATTATTTCTTAAAAATATCGATTTTTTTGTATAATTTTAAAATTAATAGTCCTTAAAAGTATAAAACCGCATTTCTAAATAGACTTCATGAAAATAAAATTATTTAAACAAAATTTACATTTTTTTATGAAGAAATAAAAAAGTTACTGCAGTTTTTGTGTGATTTTTAAGAATATCGATTTTTTTGTATAATTTTAAAATTAATCGTCCTTAAAATTTTAAAACCGCATTTCTAATTAGATTTCATGAAAATAAAATTATTTAAACAAAATTTACATATTTTTAATGAAGAAATAAAAAAGTTACAGCAGTTTTTGTTTGATTTTTAAGAAAAACGCATTATTTCTTAAAAATAACGTTTTTTTTGTATAATTTTAAAATTAATAGTCCTTAAAATTATAAAACCGCATTTCTAAATAGATTTCATGAAAATAAAATTATTTAAACAAAATTTACATTTTTTTATGAAGAAATAAAAAAGTTACTGCAGTTTTTGTGTGATTTTTAAGAATATCGATTTTTTTGTATAATTTTAAAATTAATCGTCCTTAAAATTTTAAAACCGCATTTCTAATTAGATTTCATGAAAATAAAATTATTTAAACAAATTTTACAATTTTTTATGAAGAAATAAAAAAGTTACTGCAGTTTTTGTGTGATTTTTAAGAAAAACGTTTTTTTTGTATAATTTTAAAATTAATCGTCCTAAAAATTTTAAAATGGCATTTCTAATTAGATTTCATGAAAATGAAATTATTTAAACAAAATTTTATTTTTTTTATGAAGAAATAAAAAAGTTACTGAAGTTTTTGTGTGATTTTTAAGAAAAACGTTTTTTTTGTATAATTTTAAAATTAATCGTCCTAAAAATTTTAAAACGGCATTTCTAATTAGATTTCATGAAAATGAAATTATTTAAATAAAATGTAAATTTTTTTATAAAGAAATAAAAAAGTTACAGCAATTTTTGTGTGATTTTTAAGAAAAATGTTTTTTTTGTAAAATTTTAAAATTAATCGTCCAAAAAATTTTAAAACGGCATTTTCAATTAGATTTCATGAAAATAAAATTATTTAAACAAAATTTACTTTTCTAAATGCAGAAATAAAAAAGTTACAGCAGTTTTTGTTTGATTTTTAAGAAAAACGCATTATTTCTTAAAAATATCGATTTTTTTGTATAATTTTAAAATTAATAGTCCTTAAAATTATAAAACCGCATTTCAAATTAGATTTCATGAAAATAAAATTATTTAAACAAAATTTAAATTTTTTTAATGCAGAAATAAAAAAGTTACAGCAGTTTTTGTTTTATTTTTAAGAAAAACGCATTATTTCTTAAAAATAAAGTTTATTTTGTATAATTTTAAAATTAATCGTACAAAAATTTTAAAACAGCATTTCTAATTAGATTTCATGAAGGTAAAATTATTTAAACAAAATTTACATTTTTTTATGAAGAAATAAAAAAGTTACAGCAGTTTTTGTTTGATTTTTAAGAAAAACGCATTATTTCTTAAAAATAACGTTTTTTTTGTATAATTTTAAAATTAATCCGAAAAATTTTAAAACGGCATTTCTAATTTGATTTCATGAAAATAAAATTATTTAAACAAATTTTACAATTTTTTATGAAGAAATAAAAAAGTTACTGCAGTTTTTGTGTGATTTTTAAGAAAAACGTTTTTTTTGTATAATTTTAAAATTAATCGTCCTAAAAATTTTAAAATGGCATTTCTAATTAGATTTCATGAAAATGAAATTATTTAAACAAAATCTTATTTTTTTTATGAAGAAATAAAAAAGTTACTGAAGTTTTTGTGTGATTTTTAAGAAAAACGTTTTTTTTTGTATAATTTTAAAATTAATCGTCCTAAAAATTTTAAAACGGCATTTCTAATTAGATTTCATGAAAATGAAATTATTTAAATAAAATGTAAATTTTTTTATAAAGAAATAAAAAAGTTACAGCAATTTTTGTGTGATTTTTAAGAAAAATGTTTTTTTTGTAAAATTTTAAAATTAATCGTCCAAAAAATTTTAAAACGGCATTTTCAATTAGATTTCATGAAAATAAAATTATTTAAACAAAATTTACTTTTCTAAATGCAGAAATAAAAAAGTTACAGCAGTTTTTGTTTGATTTTTAAGAAAACGCATTATTTCTTAAAAATATCGATTTTTTTGTATAATTTTAAAATTAATAGTCCTTAAAATTATAAAACCGCATTTCAAATTAGATTTCATGAAAATAAAATTATTTAAACAAAATTTAAATTTTTTTAATGCAGAAATAAAAAAGTTACAGCAGTTTTTGTTTGATTTTTAAGAAAAACGCATTATTTCTTAAAAATAAAGTTTATTTTGTATAATTTTAAAATTAATCGTACAAAAATTTTAAAACAGCATTTCTAATTAGATTTCATGAAGGTAAAATTATTTAAACAAAATTTACATTTTTTTATGAAGAAATAAAAAAGTTACTGCAGTTTTTGTGTGATTTTTAAGAAAAATGTTTTTTTTGTATAATTTTAAAATTAATCGTCCTAAAAATTTTAAAACGGCATTTCTAATTAAATTTCATGAAAATGAAATTATTTAAACAAAATTTAAATTTTTTTATAAAGAAATAAAAAAGTTACAGCAATTTTTGTGTGATTTTTAAGAAAAACGTTTTTTTTGTATAATTTTAGAATTAATCGTCCTAAAAATTTGAAAATGACATTTCTAATTAGATTTCATGAAAATAAAATTATTTAAACAAAATTTACATTTTTTTATGAAGAAATAAAAAAGTTACTGCAGTTTTTGTGTGATTTTTAAGAATATCGATTTTTTTGTATAATTTTAAAATTAATCGTCCTTAAAATTTTAGAACCGCATTTCTAATTAGATTTCATGAAAATAAAATTATTTAAACAAAATTTAAATATTTTTAATGAAGAAATAAAAAAGTTACAGCAGTTTTTGTTTGATTTTTAAGAAAAACGCATTATATCTTAAAAATAACGTTTTTTTTGTATAATTTTAATCGTCCGAAAAATTTTAAAACGGCTTTTCTAATTTGATTTCATGAAAATAAAATTATTTAAACAAAATTTACAATTTTTTATGAAGAAATAAAAAGTTACTGCAGTTTTTGTGTGATTTTTAAGAAAAACGTTATTTTTGTATAATTTTAAAATTAATCGTCCTAAAAATTATAAAACGGCATTTCTAATTAGATTTCATGAAAATTAAATTATTTAAACAAAATTTAATTTTTTTTATGAAGAAATAAAAAAGTTACTGCAGTTTTTGTTTTATTTTTAAGAAAAACGCATTATTTCTTAAAAATAAAGTTTATTTTGTATAATTTTAAAATTAATCGTACAAAAATTTTAAAACAGCATTTCTAATTAGATTTCATGAAGGTAAAATTATTTAAACAAAATTTACATTTTTTTATGAAGAAATAAAAAAGTTACTGCAGTTTTTGTGTGATTTTTAAGAAAAAGGTTTTTTTTGTATAATTTTAAAATTAATCGTCCTAAAAATTTTAAAACGGCATTTCTAATTAGATTTCATGAAAATAAAATTATTTAAATTAAATTTAAATTTTTTTATGAAGAAATAAAAAAGTTACTGCAGTTTTTGTGTGATTTTTAAGAATATCGATTTGTTTGTATAATTTTAAAATTAATCGTCCTTAAAATTTTAAAACCGCATTTCTAATTAGATTTCATGAAAATAAAATTATTTAAACAAAATTTATATTTTTTTAATGCAGAAATAAAAAAGTTACAGCAGTTTTTGTTTTATTTTTAAGAAAAACGCATTATTTCTTAAAAATAAAGTTTATTTTGTATAATTTTAAAATTAATCTTACAAAAATTTTAAAAAAGCATTTCTAATTAGATTTCATGAAGGTAAAATTATTTAAACAAAATTTACATTTTTTTATGAAGAAATAAAAAAGTTACTGCAGTTTTTGTGTGACTTTTAAGAAAAACGTTTTTTTTGTATAATTTTAAAATTATTCGTCCAAAAAATTTTAAAACGGCATTTTCAATTAGATTTCATGAAAATAAAATTATTTAAACAAAATTTACTTTTTTAAATGCAGAAATAAAAAAGTTACAGCAGTTTTTGTTTGATTTTTAAGAAAAACGCATTATTTCTTAAAACCATCGATTTTTTTGTATAATTTTAAAATTAATAGTCCTTAAAATTATAAAACCGCATTTCTAATTAGATTTCATGAAAATAAAATTATTTAAACAAAATTTACAATTTTTTATGAAGAAATAAAAAAGTTACTGCAGTTTTTGTGTGATTTTTAAGAAAAATGTTTTTTTTGTATAATTTTAAAATTAATCGTCCTAAAAATTTTAAAATGGCATTTCTAATTAGATTTCATGAAAATGAAATTATTTAAACAAAATTTTATTTTTTTTATGAAGAAATAAAAAAGTTACTGAAGTTTTTGTGTGATTTTTAAGAAAAACGTTTTTTTTGTATTATTTTAAAATTAATCGTCCTAAAAATTTTAAAACGGCATTTCTAATTAGATTTCATGAAAATGAAATTATTTAAACAAAATGTAAATTTTTTTATAAAGAAATGAAAAAGTTACAGCAACTTTTGTGTGATTTTTAAGAAAAATGTTTTTTTTGTAAAATTTTAAAATTAATTGTCCTAAAAATTTGAAAACGGCATTTCCAATTAGATTTCATGAAAATATAATTATTTAAACAAAATTTACTTTTTTAAATGCAGAAATAAAAATGTTACAGCAGTTTTTGTTTGATTTTTAAGAATATCGATTTTTTTGTATAATTTTAAAATTAATCGTCCTTAAAATTTTAAAACCGCATTTCTAATTAGATTTCATGAAAATAAAATTATTTAAACAAAATTTACATATTTTTAATGAAGAAATAAAAAAGTTACAGCAGTTTTTGTTTGATTTTTAAGAAAAACGCATTATTTCTTAAAAATAACGTTTTTTTTGTATAATTTTAAAATTAATCGTCCGAAAAATTTTAAAACGGCATTTCTAATTTGATTTTATGAAAATAAAATTATTTAAACAAAATTTACATATTTTTATGAAAAAGTAAAAAAGTTACTGCAGTTTTTGTGTGATTTTTAAGAAAAACGTTTTTTTTTGTATAATTTTAAAAATTAATCGTCCTAAAAATTTTAAAACGGCATTTCTAATTAGATTTCATGAAAATGAAATTATTTAAATTAAATTTAAATTTTTTTATGAAGAAATAAAAAAGTTACTGCAGTTTTTGTTTTATTTTTAAGAAAAACGCATTATTTCTTAAAAATAAAGTTTATTTTGTATAATTTTAAAATTAATCTTACAAAAATTTTAAAACAGCATTTCTAATTAGATTTCATGAAGGTAAAATTATTTAAACAAAATTTACATTTTTTTATGAAGAAATAAAAAAGTTACTGCAGTTTTTGTGTGATTTTTAAGAAAAACGTTTTTTTTGTATAATTTTAAAATTAATCGTCCTAAAAATTTTAAAACGGCATTTCTAATTAGATTTCATGAAAATGAAATTATTTAAATTAAATTTAAATTTTTTTATGAAGAAATAAAAAAGTTACTGCAGTTTTTGTGTGATTTTTAAGAATATCGATTTTTTTGTATAATTTTAAAATTAATCGTCCTTAAAATTTTAAAACCGCATTTCTAATTAGATTTCATGAAAATAAAATTATTTAAACAAAATTTATATTTTTTTAATGCAGAAATAAAAAAGTTACATCAGTTTTTGTTTTATTTTTAAGAAAAACGCATTATTTCTTAAAAATAAAGTTTATTTTGTATAATTTTAAAATTAATCGTACAAAAATTTTAAAACAGCATTTCTAATTAGATTTCATGAAGGTAAAATTATTTAAACAAAATTTACATTTTTTTATGAAGAAATAAAAAAGTTACTGCAGTTTTTGTGTGATTTTTAAGAAAACCGTTTTTATTGTATAATTTTAAAATTAATCGTCCAAAAAATTTTAAAACGGCATTTTCAATTAGATTTCATGAAAATAAAATTATTTAAACAAAATTTACTTTTCTAAATGCAGAAATAAAAAAGTTACAGCAGTTTTTGTTTGATTTTTAAGAAAAACGCATTATTTCTTAAAAATATCGATTTTTTTGTATAATTTTAAAATTAATAGTCCTTAAAATTATAAAACCGCATTTCAAATTAGATTTCATGAAAATAAAATTATTTAAACAAAATTTAAATTTTTTTAATGCAGAAATAAAAAAGTTACAGCAGTTTTTGTTTTATTTTTAAGAAAAACGCATTATTTCTTAAAAATAAAGTTTATTTTGTATAATTTTAAAATTAATCGTACAAAAATTTTAAAACAGCATTTCTAATTAGATTTCATGAAGGTAAAATTATTTAAACAAAATTTACATTTTTTTATGAAGAAATAAAAAAGTTACAGCAGTTTTTGTTTGATTTTTAAGAAAAACGCATTATTTCTTAAAAATAACGTTTTTTTTGTATAATTTTAAAATTAATCCGAAAAATTTTAAAACGGCATTTCTAATTTGATTTCATGAAAATAAAATTATTTAAACAAATTTTACAATTTTTTATGAAGAAATAAAAAAGTTACTGCAGTTTTTGTGTGATTTTTAAGAAAAACGTTTTTTTTGTATAATTTTAAAATTAAAACGTCCTTAAAATTTTAAAATGGCATTTCTAATTAGATTTCATGAAAATGAAATTATTTAAACAAAATTTTATTTTTTTTATGAAGAAATAAAAAAGTTACTGAAGTTTTTTGTGTGATTTTTAAGAAAAACGTTTTTTTTTGTATAATTTTAAAATTAATCGTCCTAATAAAATTTTAAAACGGCATTTTCTAATTAGATTTCATGAAAATGAAATTATTTAAATAAAAATGTAAATTTTTTTATAAAGAAATAAAAAAGTTACAGCAATTTTTGTGTGATTTTTTAAGAAAAATGTTTTTTTTGTAAAATTTTAAAATTAATCGTCCAAAAAATTTTAAAACAGGCATTTTCAATTAGATTTCATGAAAATAAAATTATTTAAACAAAATTTACTTTTCTAAATGCAGAAATAAAAAAGTTACAGCAGTTTTTGTTTGATTTTTTAAGAAAAACGCATTATTTCTTAAAAATATCGATTTTTTTGTATAATTTTTAAAATTAATAGTCCTTAAAATTATAAAACCATTAGATTTCATGAAAATAAAATTATTTAAACAAAATTTAAATTTTTTTAATGCAGAAATAAAAAAGTTACAGCAGTTTTTGTTTTATTTTTAAGAAAAACGCATTATTTCTTAAAAATAAAGTTTATTTTGTATAATTTTAAAATTAATCGTACAAAAATTTTAAAACAGCATTTCTAATTAGATTTCATGAAGGTAAAATTATTTAAACAAAATTTACATTTTTTTATGAAGAAATAAAAAAGTTACAGCAGTTTTTGTTTGATTTTTAAGAAAAACGCATTATTTCTTAAAAATAACGTTTTTTTTGTATAATTTTAAAATTAATCCGAAAAATTTTAAAACGGCATTTCTAATTTGATTTCATGAAAATAAAATTATTTAAACAAATTTTACAATTTTTTATGAAGAAATAAAAAAGTTACTGCAGTTTTTGTGTGATTTTTAAGAAAAACGTTTTTTTTGTATAATTTTAAAATTAATCGTCCTAAAAATTTTAAAATGGCATTTCTAATTAGATTTCATGAAAATGAAATTATTTAAACAAAATGTAAATTTTTTTATAAAGAAATAAAAAAGTTACAGCAATTTTTGTGTGATTTTTAAGAAAAATGTTTTTTTTGTATAATTTTAAAATTAATCGTCCAAAAAATTTGAAAACGGCATTTCCAATTAGATTTCATGAAAATATAATTATTTAAACAAAATTTACTTTTTTAAATGCAGAAATAAAAAAGTTACAGCAGTTTTTGTTTGATTTTTAAGAAAAACGCATTATTTCTTAAAAATAACGTTTTTTTTGTATAATTTTAAAATTAATCGTCCTTAAAATTTTAAAACGGCATTTCTAATTTGATTTCATGAAAATAAAATTATTCAAACAAAATTTACAATTTTTTATGAAGAAATAAAAAAGTTACTGCAGTTTTTGTGTGATTTTTAAGAAAAACGTCTTTTTTGTATAATTTTAAAAATAATCGTCCTAAAAATTTTAAAACGGCATTTCTAATTAGACTTCATGAAAATAAAATTATTCAAACAAAATTTACATATTTTTAATGAAGAAATAAAAAAGTTACAGCAGGTTTTGTTTGATTTTTAAGAAAAACGCATTATTTCTTAAAAATAAAGTTTATTTTGTATAATTTTAAAATTAATCGTACAAAAATTTTAAAACAGCATTTCTAATTAGATTTCATGAAGGTAAAATTATTTAAACAAAATTTACATTTTTTTATGAAGAAATAAAAAAGTTACTGCAGTTTTTGTGTGATTTTTAAGAAAAACGTTTTTTTTGTATAATTTTAAAATTAATCGTCCTAAAAATTTTAAAACGGCATTTCTAATTAAATTTCATGAAAATGAAATTATTTAAACAAAATTTAAATTTTTTTATAAAGAAATAAAAAAGTTACAGCAATTTTTGTGTGATTTTTAAGAAAAACGTTTTTTTTGTATAATTTTAAAATTAATCGTCCTAAAAATTTGAAAATGACATTTCTAATTAGATTTCATGAAAATAAAATTATTTAAACAAAATTTACATTTTTTTATGAAGAAATAAAAAAGTTACTGCAGTTTTTGTGTGATTTTTAAGAATATCGATTTTTTTGTATAATTTTTAAATTAATCGTCCTTAAAATTTTAGAACCGCATTTCTAATTAGATTTCATGAAAATAAAATTATTTAAACAAAATTTAAATATTTTTAATGAAGAAATAAAAAAGTTACAGCAGTTTTTGTTTGATTTTTAAGAAAAACGCATTATATCTTAAAAATAACGTTTTTTTTGTATAATTTTAATCGTCCGAAAAATTTTAAAACGGCTTTTCTAATTTGATTTCATGAAAATAAAATTATTTAAACAAAATTTACAATTTTTTATGAAGAAATAAAAAAGTTACTGCAGTTTTTGTGTGATTTTTAAGAAAAACGTTATTTTTGTATAATTTTAAAATTAATCGTCCTAAAAATTATAAAACGGCATTTCTAATTAGATTTCATGAAAATTAAATTATTTAAACAAAATTTAATTTTTTTTATGAAGAAATAAAAAAGTTACTGCAGTTTTTGTTTTATTTTTAAGAAAAACGCATTATTTCTTAAAAATAAAGTTTATTTTGTATAATTTTAAAATTAATCGTACAAAAATTTTAAAACAGCATTTCTAATTAGATTTCATGAAGGTAAAATTATTTAAACAAAATTTACATTTTTTTATGAAGAAATAAAAAAGTTACTGCAGTTTTTGTGTGATTTTTAAGAAAAAGGTTTTTTTTGTATAATTTTAAAATTAATCGTCCTAAAAATTTTAAAACGGCATTTCTAATTAGATTTCATGAAAATAAAATTATTTAAATTAAATTTAAATTTTTTTATGAAGAAATAAAAAAGTTACTGCAGTTTTTGTGTGATTTTTAAGAATATCGATTTTTTTGTATAATTTTAAAATTAATCGTCCTTAAAATTTTAAAACCGCATTTCTAATTAGATTTCATGAAAATAAAATTATTTAAACAAAATTTATATTTTTTTAATGCAGAAATAAAAAAGTTACAGCAGTTTTTGTTTTATTTTTAAGAAAAACGTATTATTTCTTAAAAATAAAGTTTATTTTGTATAATTTTAAAATTAATCTTACAAAAATTTTAAAAAAGCATTTCTAATTAGATTTTATGAAGGTAAAATTATTTAAACAAAATTTACATTTTTTTATGAAGAAATAAAAAAGTTACTGCAGTTTTTGTGTGACTTTTAAGAAAAACGTTTTTTTTGTATAATTTTAAAATTATTCGTCCAAAAAATTTTAAAACGGCATTTTCAATTAGATTTCATGAAAATAAAATTATTTAAACAAAATTTACTTTTTTAAATGCAGAAATAAAAAAGTTACAGCAGTTTTTGTTTGATTTTTAAGAAAAACGCATTATTTCTTAAAACCATCGATTTTTTTGTATAATTTTAAAATTAATAGTCCTTAAAATTATAAAACCGCATTTCTAATTAGATTTCATGAAAATAAAATTATTTAAACAAAATTTACAATTTTTTATGAAGAAATAAAAAAGTTACTGCAGTTTTTGTGTGATTTTTAAGAAAAATGTTTTTTTTGTATAATTTTAAAATTAATCGTCCTAAAAATTTTAAAATGGCATTTCTAATTAGATTTCATGAAAATGAAATTATTTAAACAAAATTTTATTTTTTTTATGAAGAAATAAAAAAGTTACTGAAGTTTTTGTGTGATTTTTAAGAAAAACGTTTTTTTTGTATTATTTTAAAATTAATCGTCCTAAAAATTTTAAAACGGCATTTCTAATTAGATTTCATGAAAATGAAATTATTTAAACAAAATGTAAATTTTTTTATAAAGAAATGAAAAAGTTACAGCAACTTTTGTGTGATTTTTAAGAAAAATGTTTTTTTTGTAAAATTTTAAAATTAATCGTCCTAAAAATTTGAAAACGGCATTTCCAATTAGATTTCATGAAAATATAATTATTTAAACAAAATTTACTTTTTTAAATGCAGAAATAAAAATGTTACAGCAGTTTTTGTTTGATTTTTAAGAATATCGATTTTTTTGTATAATTTTAAAATTAATCGTCCTTAAAATTTTAAAACCGCATTTCTAATTAGATTTCATGAAAATAAAATTATTTAAACAAAATTTACATATTTTTAATGAAGAAATAAAAAAGTTACAGCAGTTTTTGTTTGATTTTTAAGAAAAACGCATTATTTCTTAAAAATAACGTTTTTTTTGTATAATTTTAAAATTAATCGTCCGAAAAATTTTAAAACGGCATTTCTAATTTGATTTTATGAAAATAAAATTATTTAAACAAAATTTACATATTTTTATGAAAAAGTAAAAAAGTTACTGCAGTTTTTGTGTGATTTTTAAGAAAAACGTTTTTTTTTGTATAATTTTAAAAATTAATCGTCCTAAAAATTTTAAAACGGCATTTCTAATTAGATTTCATGAAAATGAAATTATTTAAATTAAATTTAAATTTTTTTATGAAGAAATAAAAAAGTTACTGCAGTTTTTGTTTTATTTTTAAGAAAAACGCATTATTTCTTAAAAATAAAGTTTATTTTGTATAATTTTAAAATTAATCGTACAAAAATTTTAAAACAGCATTTCTAATTAGATTTCATGAAGGTAAAATTATTTAAACAAAATTTACATTTTTTTATGAAGAAATAAAAAAGTTACTGCAGTTTTTGTGTGATTTTTAAGAAAAACGTTTTTTTTGTATAATTTTAAAATTAATCGTCCTAAAAATTTTAAAACGGCATTTCTAATTAGATTTCATGAAAATGAAATTATTTAAATTAAATTTAAATTTTTTTATGAAGAAATAAAAAAGTTACTGCAGTTTTTGTGTGATTTTTAAGAATATCGATTTTTTTGTATAATTTTAAAATTAATCGTCCTTAAAATTTTAAAACCGCATTTCTAATTAGATTTCATGAAAATAAAATTATTTAAACAAAATTTATATTTTTTTAATGCAGAAATAAAAAAGTTACATCAGTTTTTGTTTTATTTTTAAGAAAAACGCATTATTTCTTAAAAATAAAGTTTATTTTGTATAATTTTAAAATTAATCGTACAAAAATTTTAAAACAGCATTTCTAATTAGATTTCATGAAGGTAAAATTATTTAAACAAAATTTACATTTTTTTATGAAGAAATAAAAAAGTTACTGCAGTTTTTGTGTGATTTTTAAGAAAACCGTTTTTATTGTATAATTTTAAAATTAATCGTCCAAAAAATTTTAAAACGGCATTTTCAATTAGATTTCATGAAAATAAAATTATTTAAACAAAATTTACTTTTTTAAATGCAGAAATAAAAAAGTTACAGCAGTTTTTGTTTGATTTTTAAGAAAAACGCATTATTTCTTAAAAATATCGATTTTTTTGTATAATTTTAAAATTAATAGTTCTTAAAATTATAAAACCGCATTTCTAATTAGATTTCATGAAAATAAAATTATTTAAACAAAATTTTATTTTTTTTATGAAGAAATAAAAAAGTTACAGCAGTTTTTGTTTTATTTTTAAGAAAAACGCATTATTTCTTAAAAATAAAGTTTATTTTGTATAATTTTAAAATTAATCGTACAAAAATTTTAAAACAGCATTTCTAATTAGATTTCATGAAGGTAAAATTATTTAAACAAAATTTACATTTTTTTATGAAGAAATAAAAAAGTTACAGCAGTTTTTGTTTGATTTTTAAGAAAAACGCATTATTTCTTAAAAATAACGTTTTTTTTGTATAATTTTAAAATTAATCGTCCGAAAAATTTTAAAACGGCATTTCTAATTTGATTTCATGAAATTAAAATTATTTAAACAAATTTTACAATTTTTTATGAAGAAATAAAAAAGTTACTGCAGTTTTTGTGTGATTTTTAAGAAAAACGTTTTTTTTGTATAATTTTAAAATTAATCGTCCTAAAAATTTTAAAATGGCATTTCTAATTAGATTTCATGAAAATGAAATTATTTAAACAAAATGTAAATTTTTTTATAAAGAAATAAAAAAGTTACAGCAATTTTTGTGTGATTTTTAAGAAAAATGTTTTTTTTGTATAATTTTAAAATTAATCGTCCAAAAAATTTGAAAACGGCATTTCCAATTAGATTTCATGAAAATATAATTATTTAAACAAAATTTACTTTTTTAAATGCAGAAATAAAAAAGTTACAGCAGTTTTTGTTTGATTTTTAAGAAAAACGCATTATTTCTTAAAAATAACGTTTTTTTTGTATAATTTTAAAATTAATCGTCCTTAAAATTTTAAAACGGCATTTCTAATTTGATTTCATGAAAATAAAATTATACAAACAAAATTTACAATTTTTTATGAAGAAATAAAAAAGTTACTGCAGTTTTTGTGTGATTTTTAAGAAAAACGTCTTTTTTGTATAATTTTAAAAATAATCGTCCTAAAAATTTTAAAACGGCATTTCTAATTAGACTTCATGAAAATAAAATTATTCAAACAAAATTTACATATTTTTAATGAAGAAATAAAAAAGTTACAGCAGGTTTTGTTTGATTTTTAAGAAAAACGCATTATTTCTTAAAAATAAAGTTTATTTTGTATAATTTTAAAATTAATCGTACAAAAATTTTAAAACAGCATTTCTAATTAGATTTCATGAAGGTAAAATTATTTAAACAAAATTTACATTTTTTTATGAAGAAATAAAAAAGTTACTGCAGTTTTTGTGTGATTTTTAAGAAAAACGTTTTTTTTGTATAATTTTAAAATTAATCGTCCTAAAAATTTTAAAACGGCATTTCTAATTAAATTTCATGAAAATGAAATTATTTAAACAAAATTTAAATTTTTTTATAAAGAAATAAAAAAGTTACAGCAATTTTTGTGTGATTTTTAAGAAAAACGTTTTTTTTGTATAATTTTAAAATTAATCGTCCTAAAAATTTGAAAATGACATTTCTAATTAGATTTCATGAAAATAAAATTATTCAAACAAAATTTACATTTTTTTATGAAGAAATAAAAAAGTTACTGCAGTTTTTGTGTGATTTTTAAGAATATCGATTTTTTTGTATAATTTTAAAATTAATCGTCCTTAAAATTTTAGAACCGCATTTCTAATTAGATTTCATGAAAATAAAATTATTTAAACAAAATTTAAATATTTTTAATGAAGAAATAAAAAAGTTACAGCAGTTTTTGTTTGATTTTTAAGAAAAACGCATTATATCTTAAAAATAACGTTTTTTTTGTATAATTTTAATCGTCCGAAAAATTTTAAAACGGCTTTTCTAATTTGATTTCATGAAAATAAAATTATTTAAACAAAATTTACAATTTTTTATGAAGAAATAAAAAAGTTACTGCAGTTTTTGTGTGATTTTTAAGAAAAACGTTATTTTTGTATAATTTTAAAATTAATCGTCCTAAAAATTATAAAACGGCATTTCTAATTAGATTTCATGAAAATTAAATTATTTAAACAAAATTTAATTTTTTTTATGAAGAAATAAAAAAGTTACTGCAGTTTTTGTTTTATTTTTAAGAAAAACGCATTATTTCTTAAAAATAAAGTTTATTTTGTATAATTTTAAAATTAATCGTACAAAAATTTTAAAACAGCATTTCTAATTAGATTTCATGAAGGTAAAATTATTTAAACAAAATTTACATTTTTTTATGAAGAAATAAAAAAGTTACTGCAGTTTTTGTGTGATTTTTAAGAAAAACGTTTTTTTTGTATAATTTTAAAATTAATAGTCCTAAAAATTTTAAAACGGCATTTCTAATTAGATTTCATGAAAATGAAATTATTTAAATTAAATTTAAATTTTTTTATGAAGAAATAAAAAAGTTACTGCAGTTTTTGTGTGATTTTTAAGAATATCGATTTTTTTGTATAATTTTAAAATTAATCGTCCTTAAAATTTTAAAACTGCATTTCTAATTAGATTTCATGAAAATAAAATTATTTAAACAAAATTTATATTTTTTTAATGCAGAAATAAAAAAGTTACAGCAGTTTTTGTTTTATTTTTAAGAAAAACGCATTATTTCTTAAAAATAAAGTTTATTTTGTATAATTTTAAAATTAATCGTACAAAAATTTTAAAACAGCATTTCTAATTAGATTTCATGAAGGTAAAATTATTTAAACAAAATTTACATTTTTTTATGAAGAAATAAAAAAGTTACTGCAGTTTTTGTGTGATTTTTAAGAAAACCGTTTTTTTTTGTATAATTTTAAAATTAATCGTCCAAAAAATTTTAAAACGGCATTTTCAATTAGATTTCATGAAAATAAAATTATTTAAACAAAATTTACTTTTTTAAATGCAGAAATAAAAAAGTTACAGCAGTTTTTGTTTGATTTTTAAGAAAAACGCATTATTTCTTAAAAATATCGATTTTTTTGTATAATTTTAAAATTAATAGTTCTTAAAATTATAAAACCGCATTTCTAATTAGATTTCATGAAAATAAAATTATTTAAACAAAATTTTATTTTTTTTATGAAGAAATAAAAAAGTTACTGAAGTTTTTGTGTGATTTTTAAGAAAAACGTTTTTTTTGTATAATTTTAAAATTAATCGTCCTAAAAATTTTAAAACGGCATTTCTAATTAGATTTCATGAAAATTAAATTATTTAAACAAAATTTTATTTTTTTTATGAAGAAATAAAAAAGTTACTGCAGTTTTTGTTTTATTTTTAAGAAAAACGCATTATTTCTTAAAAATAAAGTTTATTTTGTATAATTTTAAAATTAATCGTACAAAAATTTTAAAACAGCATTTCTAATTAGATTTCATGAAGGTAAAATTATTTAAACAAAATTTACATTTTTTTATGAAGAAATAAAAAAGTTACTGCAGTTTTTGTGTGATTTTTAAGAAAAACGTTTTTTTTGTATAATTTTAAAATTAATCGTCCTAAAAATTTTAAAACGGCATTTCTAATTAGATTTCATGAAAATGAAATTATTTAAATTAAATTTAAATTTTTTTATGAAGAAATAAAAAAGTTACTGCAGTTTTTGTGTGATTTTTAAGAATATCGATTTTTTTGTATAATTTTAAATTTAATCGTCCTTAAAATTTTAAAATCGCATTTCTAATTAGATTTCATGAAAATAAAATTATTTAAACAAAATTTACATATTTTTAATGAAGAAATAAAAAAGTTACAGCAGTTTTTGTTTGATTTTTAAGAAAAACGCATTATTTCTTAAAAATAACGTTTTTTTTGTATAATTTTAAAATTAATCGTCCTAAAAATTTTAAAATGGCATTTCTAATTAGATTTCATGAAAATGAAATTATTTAAACAAAATTTTATTTTTTTTATGAAGAAATAAAAAAGTTACTGAAGTTTTTGTGTGATTTTTAAGAAAAACGTTTTTTTTGTATAATTTTAAAATTAATCGTCCTAAGAATTTTAAAACGGCATTTCTAATTAGATTTCATGAAAATGAAATTATTTAAACAAAATTTTATTTTTTTTATGAAGAAATAATAAAGTTACTGAAGTTTTTGTGTGATTTTTAGGAAAAATGTTTTTTTTGTATAATTTTAAAATTAATCGTCCTAAAAATTTGAAAACGGCATTTCCAATTAGATTTCATGAAAATATAATTATTTAAACAAAATTTACTTTTTTAAATGCAGAAATAAAAAAGTTACAGCAGTTTTTGTTTGATTTTTAAGAAAAACGCATTATTTCTTAAAAATAAAGTTTTGTTTGTATAATCTTAAAAATAATCGTCCTAAAAATTTTAAAACAGCATTTCTAATTAGATTTCATGAAAATAAAATTATTCAAACAAAATTTACATATTTTTAATGAAGAAATAAAAAAGTTACAGCAGTTTTTGTTTGATTTTTAAGAAAAACGCATTATTTCTTAAAAATAACGTTTTTTTTGTATAATTTTAAAATTAATCGTCTGAAAAATTTTAAAACGGCATTTCTAATTTGATTTCATGAAAATAAAATTATTTAAACAAAATTTACATATTTTTATGAAGAAGTAAAAAAGTTACTGCAGTTTTTGTGTGATTTTTAAGAAAAACGTTTTTTTTGTATAATTTTAAAATTAATCGTCCTAAAAATTTTAAAATGGCATTTCTAATTAGATTTCATGAAAATGAAATTATTTAAATTAAATTTAAATTTTTTTATGAAGAAATAAAAAAGTTACTGCAGTTTTTGTGTGATTTTTAAGAATATCGATTTTTTTGTATAATTTTAAAATTAATCGTCCTTAAAATTTTAAAACCGCATTTATAATTAGATTTCATGAAAATAAAATTATTTAAACAAAATTTACATTTTTTTAATGCAGAAATAAAAAAGTTACAGCAGTTTTTGTTTTATTTTTAAGAAAAACGCATTATTTCTTAAAAATAAAGTTTATTTTGTATAATTTTAAAATTAATCGTACAAAAATTTTAAAACAGCATTTCTAATTAGATTTCATGAAGGTAAAATTATTTAAACAAAATTTACATTTTTTTATGAAGAAATAAAAAAGTTACTGCAGTTTTTGTGTGATTTTTAAGAATATCGATTTTTTTGTATAATTTTAAAATTAATCGTCCTTAAAATTTTAAAACCGCATTTCTAATTAGATTTCATGAAAATAAAATTATTTAAACAAAATTTACATATTTTTAATGAAGAAATAAAAAAGTTACAGCAGTTTTTGTTTGATTTTTAAGAAAAACGCATTATTTCTTAAAAATAAAGTTTTGTTTGTATAATCTTAAAAATAATCGTCCTAAAAATTTTAAAACGGCATTTCTAATTAGATTTCATGAAAATAAAATTATTCAAACAAAATTTACATATTTTTAATGAAGAAATAAAAAAGTTACAGCAGTTTTTGTTTGATTTTTAAGAAAAACGCATTATTTCTTAAAAATAACGTTTTTTTTGTATAATTTTAAAATTAATCGTCTGAAAAATTTTAAAACGGCATTGCTAATTTGATTTCATGAAAATAAAATTATTTAAACAAAATTTACATATTTTTTTGAAGAAGTAAAAAAGTTACTGCAGTTTTTGTGTGATTTTTAAGAAAAACGTTTTTTTTGTATAATTTTAAAATTAATCGTCCTAAAAATTTTAAAACGGCATTTCTAATTAGATTTCATGAAAATGAAATTATTTAAATTAAATTTAAATTTTTTTATGAAGAAATAAAAAAGTTACTGCAGTTTTTGTGTGATTTTTAAGAAAAACGTTTTTTTTGTATAATTTTAAAATTAATCGTCCTTAAAATTTTAAAACCGCATTTCTAATTAGATTTCATGAAAAAAAATTTATTTAAACAAAATTTACATTTTTTTATGAAGAAATAAAAAAGCTAGAGCAGTTTTTGTTTGATTTTTAAGAAAAACTCATTATTTCTTAAAAATAACGTTTTTTTGTATAATGTTAAAATTATTCGTCCGAAAAATTATAAAACGGCATTTCTAATTAGATTTCATGAAAATAAAATTATTTAAACCAAATTTACATTTTTTGATGCAGAAATAAAAAAGTTACAGCAGTTTTTGTTTGATTTTTAAGAAAAACGCATTATTTCTTAAAAATAACGTTTTTTTGTATAATTTTAAAATTAGTCGTCCGAAAAATTTTAAAACGGCATTTCTAATTAGATTTTATTAAAATAAAATTATTTAAACAAAATTTACATTTTTTTAATGCAGAAATAAAAAAGTTACAGCAGTTTTTGTTTGATTTTTAAGAAAAACGCATTATTTCTTAAAAATAACGTTTTTTTGTATAATTTTAAAATTAATGGTCCGAAAAATTTTAAAACGGCATTTCTAATTAGATTTCATGAAAATAAAATTATTTAAACAAAATTTACATTTTTTAATGCAGAATTAAAAAAGTTACAGCAGTTTTTGTTTGATTTTTAAGAAAAACGCATTATTTCTTAAAAATAACGTTTTTTTGTATAATTTTAAAAGTATTCGTCCGAAAAATTTTAAAACGGAATTTCTACTTAGATTTCATGAAAATAAAATTATTTAAACAAAATTTAAAATTTTTTATAAAGAAATAAAAAAGTTACTGCAGTTTTTGTGTGATTTTTAAGAATATCGATTTTTTTGTATAATTTTAAAATTAATCGTCCTTAAAATTTTAAAACCGCATTTCTAATTAGATTTCATGAAAATAAAATTATTTAAACAAAATTTAAATTTTTTTAATGCAGAAATAAAAAAGTTACAGCAGTTTTTGTTTTATTTTTAAGAAAAACGCATTATTTCTTAAAAATAAAGTTTATTTTGTATAATTTTAAAATTAATCGTACAAAAATTTTAAAACAGCATTTCTAATTAGATTTCATGAAGGTAAAATTATTTAAACAAAATTTACATTTTTTTATGAAGAAATAAAAAAGTTACAGCAGTTTTTGTTTGATTTTTAAGAAAAACGCATTATTTCTTAAAAATAACGTTTTTTTTGTATAATTTTAAAATTAATCGTCCGAAAAATTTTAAAACGGCATTTCTAATTTGATTTCATGAAAATAAAATTATTTAAACAAATTTTACAATTTTTTATGAAGAAATAAAAAAGTTACTGCAGTTTTTGTGTGATTTTTAAGAAAAACGTTTTTTTTGTATAATTTTAAAATTAATCTTCCTAAAAATTTTAAAATGGCATTTCTAATTAGATTTCATGAAAATGAAATTATTTAAACAAAATGTAAATTTTTTTATAAAGAAATAAAAAAGTTACAGCAATTTTTGTGTGATTTTTAAGAAAAATGTTTTTTTTGTATAATTTTAAAATTAATCGTCCAAAAAATTTGAAAACGGCATTTCCAATTAGATTTCATGAAAATATAATTATTTAAACAAAATTTACTTTTTTAAATGCAGAAATAAAAAAGTTACAGCAGTTTTTGTTTGATTTTTAAGAAAAACGCATTATTTCTTAAAAATAACGTTTTTTTTGTATAATTTTAAAATTAATCGTCCTTAAAATTTTAAAACCGCATTTATAATTAGATTTCATGAAAATAAAATTATTTAAACAAAATTTACATTTTTTTAATGCAGAAATAAAAAAGTTACAGCAGTTTTTGATTTATTTTTAAGAAAAACGCATTATTTCTTAAAAATAAAGTTTATTTTGTATAATTTTAAAATTAATCGTACAAAAATTTTAAAACAGCATTTCTAATTAGATTTCATGAAGGTAAAATTATTTAAACAAAATTTACATTTTTTTATGAAGAAATAAAAAAGTTACTGCAGTTTTTGTGTGATTTTTAAGAATATCGATTTTTTTGTATAATTTTAAAATTAATCGTCCTTAAAATTTTAAAACCGCATTTCTAATTAGATTTCATGAAAATAAAATTATTTAAACAAAATTTACATATTTTTAATGAAGAAATAAAAGAGTTACAGCAGTTTTTGTTTGATTTTTAAGAAAAACGCATTATTTCTTAAAAATAAAGTTTTGTTTGTATAATCTTAAAAATAATCGTCCTAAAAATTTTAAAACGGCATTTCTAATTAGATTTCATGAAAATAAAATTATTCAAACAAAATTTACATATTTTTAATGAAGAAATAAAAAAGTTACAGCAGTTTTTGTTTGATTTTTAAGAAAAACGCATTATTTCTTAAAAATAACGTTTTTTTTGTATAATTTTAAAATTAATCGTCTGAAAAATTTTAAAACGGCATTGCTAATTTGATTTCATGAAAATAAAATTATTTAAACAAAATTTACATATTTTTTTGAAGAAGTAAAAAAGTTACTGCAGTTTTTGTGTGATTTTTAAGAAAAACGTTTTTTTTGTATAATTTTAAAATTAATCGTCCTAAAAATTTTAAAACGGCATTTCTAATTAGATTTCATGAAAATGAAATTATTTAAATTAAATTTAAATTTTTTTATGAAGAAATAAAAAAGTTACTGCAGTTTTTGTGTGATTTTTAAGAAAAACGTTTTTTTTGTATAATTTTAAAATTAATCGTCCTTAAAATTTTAAAACCGCATTTCTAATTAGATTTCATGAAAAAAAATTTATTTAAACAAAATTTACATTTTTTTATGAAGAAATAAAAAAGCTAGAGCAGTTTTTGTTTGATTTTTAAGAAAAACTCATTATTTCTTAAAAATAACGTTTTTTTGTATAATGTTAAAATTATTCGTCCGAAAAATTATAAAACGGCATTTCTAATTAGATTTCATGAAAATAAAATTATTTAAACCAAATTTACATTTTTTGATGCAGAAATAAAAAAGTTACAGCAGTTTTTGTTTGATTTTTAAGAAAAACGCATTATTTCTTAAAAATAACGTTTTTTTGTATAATTTTAAAATTAGTCGTCCGAAAAATTTTAAAAAGGCATTTCTAATTAGATTTTATTAAAATAAAATTATTTAAACAAAATTTACATTTTTTTAATGCAGAAATAAAAAAGTTACAGCAGTTTTTGTTTGATTTTTAAGAAAAACGCATTATTTCTTAAAAATAACGTTTTTTTGTATAATTTTAAAATTAATGGTCCGAAAAATTTTAAAACGGCATTTCTAATTAGATTTCATGAAAATAAAATTATTTAAACAAAATTTACATTTTTTAATGCAGAATTAAAAAAGTTACAGCAGTTTTTGTTTGATTTTTAAGAAAAACGCATTATTTCTTAAAAATAACGTTTTTTTGTATAATTTTAAAAGTATTCGTCCGAAAAATTTTAAAACGGAATTTCTACTTAGATTTCATGAAAATAAAATTATTTAAACAAAATTTAAAATTTTTTATAAAGAAATAAAAAAGTTACAGCAATTTTTGTGTGATTTTTAAGAAAAACGTTTTTTTTGTATAATTTTAAAATTAATCGTCCAAAAAATTTTAAAACGGCATTTTCAATTAGATTTCATGAAAATAAAATTATTTAAACAAAATTTACTTTTCTAAATGCAGAAATAAAAAAGTTACAGCAGTTTTTGTTTGATTTTTAAGAAAAACGCATTATTTCTTAAAAATATCGATTTTTATGTATAATTTTAAAATTTATAGTCCTTAAAATTATAAAACCGCATTTCTAAATAGATTTCATGAAAATAAAATTATTTAAACAAAATTTAAAATTTTTTATAAAGAAATAAAAAAGTTACAGCAATTTTTGTGTGATTTTTAAGAAAAACGTTTTTTTTGTATAATTTTAAAATTAATCGTCCTTAAAATTTTAAAACCGCATTTCTAATTAGATTTCATGAAAATAAAATTATTTAAACAAAATTTACATATTTTTAATGAAGAAATAAAAAAGTTACAGCAGTTTTTGTTTGATTTTTAAGAAAAACGCATTATTTCTTAAAAATAACGTTTTTTTTGTATAATTTTAAAATTAATCGTACAAAAATTTTAAAACAGCATTTCTAATTAGATTTCATGAAAATGAAATTATTTAAACAAAATTTTATTTTTTTTATGAAGAAATAAAAAAGTTACTGAAGTTTTTGTGTGATTTTTAAGAAAAACGTTTTTTTTGTATAATTTTAAAATTAATCGTCCTAAAAATTTTAAAACGGCATTTCTAATTAGATTTCATGAAATTGAAATTATTTAAATAAAATGTAAATTTTTTTATAAAGAAATAAAAAAGTTACAGCAATTTTTGTGTGATTTTTAAGAAAAATGTTTTTTTTGTAAAATTTTAAAATTAATCGTCCAAAAAATTTTAAAACGGCATTTTCAATTAGATTTCATGAAAATAAAATTATTTAAACAAAATTTACTTTTCTAAATGCAGAAATAAAAAAGTTACAGCAGTTTTTGTTTGATTTTTAAGAAAAACGCATTATTTCTTAAAAATATCGATTTTTTTGTATAATTTTAAAATTAATAGTCCTTAAAATTATAAAACCGCATTTCTAATTAGATTTCATGAAAATAAAATTATTTAAACAAAATTTAAATTTTTTTAATGCAGAAATAAAAAAGTTACAGCAGTTTTTGTTTTATTTTTAAGAAAAACGCATTATTTCTTAAAAATAAAGTTTATTTTGTATAATTTTAAAATTAATCGTACAAAAATTTTAAAACAGCATTTCTAATTAGATTTCATGAAGGTAAAATTATTTAAACAAAATTTACATTTTTTTATGAAGAAATAAAAAAGTTACAGCAGTTTTTGTTTGATTTTTAAGAAAAACGCATTATTTCTTAAAAATAACGTTTTTTTTGTATAATTTTAAAATTAATCGTCCGAAAAATTTTAAAACGGCATTTCTAATTTGATTTCATGAAAATAAAATTATTTAAACAAATTTTACAATTTTTTATGAAGAAATAAAAAAGTTACTGCAGTTTTTGTGTGATTTTTAAGAAAAACGTTTTTTTTGTATAATTTTAAAATTAATCTTCCTAAAAATTTTAAAATGGCATTTCTAATTAGATTTCATGAAAATGAAATTATTTAAACAAAATGTAAATTTTTTTATAAAGAAATAAAAAAGTTACAGCAATTTTTGTGTGATTTTTAAGAAAAATGTTTTTTTTGTATAATTTTAAAATTAATCGTCCAAAAAATTTGAAAACGGCATTTCCAATTAGATTTCATGAAAATATAATTATTTAAACAAAATTTACTTTTTTAAATGCAGAAATAAAAAAGTTACAGCAGTTTTTGTTTGATTTTTAAGAAAAACGCATTATTTCTTAAAAATAACGTTTTTTTTGTATAATTTTCAAATTAATCGTCCTTAAAATTTTAAAACGGCATTTCTAATTTGATTTCATGAAAATAAAATTATATAAACAAAATTTACAATTTTTTATGAAGAAATAAAAAAGTTACTGCAGTTTTTGTGTGATTTTTAAGAAAAACGTCTTTTTTGTATAATTTTAAAAATAATCGTCCTAAAAATTTTAAAACGGCATTTCTAATTAGACTTCATGAAAATAAAATTATTCAAACAAAATTTACATATTTTTAATGAAGAAATAAAAAAGTTACAGCAGGTTTTGTTTGATTTTTAAGAAAAACGCATTATTTCTAAAAAATAAAGTTTATTTTGTATAATTTTAAAATTAATCGTCCTTAAAATTTTAAAACGGCATTTCTAATTTGAGTTCATGAAAATAAAATTATATAAACAAAATTTACAATTTTTTATGAAGAAATAAAAAAGTTACTGCAGTTTTTGTGTGATTTTTAAGAAAAACGTCTTTTTTGTATAATTTTAAAAATAATCGTCCTAAAAATTTTAAAACGGCATTTCTAATTAGACTTCATGAAAATAAAATTATTCAAACAAAATTTACATATTTTTAATGAAGAAATAAAAAAGTTACAGCAGTTTTTGTTTGATTTTTAAGAAAAACGCATTATTTCTTAAAAATATCGATTTTTTTGTATAATTTTAAAATTAATAGTCCTTAAAATTATAAAACCGCATTTCTAATTAGATTTCATGAAAATAAAATTATTTAAACAAAATTTAAATTTTTTTAATGCAGAAATAAAAAAGTTACAGCAGTTTTTGTTTTATTTTTAAGAAAAACGCATTATTTCTTAAAAATAAAGTTTATTTTGTATAATTTTAAAATTAATCGTACAAAAATTTTAAAACAGCATTTCTAATTAGATTTCATGAAGGTAAAATTATTTAAACAAAATTTACATTTTTTTATGAAGAAATAAAAAAGTTACAGCAGTTTTTGTTTGATTTTTAAGAAAAACGCATTATTTCTTAAAAATAACGTTTTTTTTGTATAATTTTAAAATTAATCGTCCGAAAAATTTTAAAACGGCATTTCTAATTTGATTTCATGAAAATAAAATTATTTAAACAAATTTTACAATTTTTTATGAAGAAATAAAAAAGTTACTGCAGTTTTTGTGTGATTTTTAAGAAAAACGTTTTTTTTGTATAATTTTAAAATTAATCGTCCTAAAAATTTTAAAATGGCATTTCTAATTAGATTTCATGAAATTGAAATTATTTAAACAAAATGTAAATTTTTTTATAAAGAAATAAAAAAGTTACAGCAATTTTTGTGTGATTTTTAAGAAAAATGTTTTTTTTGTATAATTTTAAAATTAATCGTCCAAAAAATTTGAAAACGGCATTTCCAATTAGATTTCATGAAAATATAATTATTTAAACAAAATTTACTTTTTTAGATGCAGAAATAAAAAAGTTACAGCAGTTTTTGTTTGATTTTTAAGAAAAACGCATTATTTCTTAAAAATAACGTTTTTTTTGTATAATTTTAAAATTAATCGTCCTTAAAATTTTAAAACGGCATTTCTAATTTGATTTCATGAAAATAAAATTATATAAACAAAATTTACAATTTTTTATGAAGAAATAAAAAAGTTACTGCAGTTTTTGTGTGATTTTTAAGAAAAACGTCTTTTTTGTATAATTTTAAAAATAATCGTCCTAAAAATTTTAAAACGGCATTTCTAATTAGACTTCATGAAAATAAAATTATTCAAACAAAATTTACATATTTTTAATGAAGAAATAAAAAAGTTACAGCAGGTTTTGTTTGATTTTTAAGAAAAACGCATTAATTCTTAAAAATAAAGTTTATTTTGTATAATTTTAAAATTAATCGTACAAAAATTTTAAAACAGCATTTCTAATTAGATTTCATGAAGGTAAAATTATTTAAACAAAATTTACATTTTTTTATGAAGAAATAAAAAAGTTACTGCAGTTTTTGTGTGATTTTTAAGAAAAACGTTTTTTTTGTATAATTTTAAAATTAATCGTCCTAAAAATTTGAAAATGACATTTCTAATTAGATTTCATGAAAATAAAATTATTTAAACAAAATTTACATTTTTTTATGAAGAAATAAAAAAGTTACTGCAGTTTTTGTGTGATTTTTAAGAATATCGATTTTTTTGTATAATTTTAAAATTAATCGTCCTTAAAATTTTAGAACCGCATTTCTAATTAGATTTCATGAAAATAAAATTATTTAAACAAAATTTAAATATTTTTAATGAAGAAATAAAAAAGTTACAGCAGTTTTTGTTTGATTTTTAAGAAAAACGCATTATATCTTAAAAATAACGTTTTTTTTGTATAATTTTAAAATTAATCGTCCGAAAAATTTTAAAACGGCTTTTCTAATTTGATTTCATGAAAATAAAATTATTTAAACAAAATTTACAATTTTTTATGAAGAAATAAAAAAGTTATTGCAGTTTTTGTGTGATTTTTAAGAAAAACGTTATTTTTGTATAATTTTAAAATTAATCGTCCTAAAAATTATAAAACGGCATTTCTAATTAGATTTCATGAAAATTAAATTATTTAAACAAAATTTAATTTTTTTTATGAAGAAATAAAAAAGTTACTGCAGTTTTTGTTTTATTTTTAAGAAAAACGCATTATTTCTTAAAAATAAAGTTTATTTTGTATAATTTTAAAATTAATCGTACAAAAATTTTAAAACAGCATTTCTAATTAGATTTCATGAAGGTAAAATTATTTAAACAAAATTTACAATTTTTTATGAAGAAATAAAAAAGTTACTGCAGTTTTTGTGTGATTTTTAAGAAAAACGTTATTTTTGTATAATTTTAAAATTAATCGTCCTAAAAATTTGAAAATGACATTTCTAATTAGATTTCATGAAAATAAAATTATTTAAACAAAATTTACATTTTTTTATGAAGAAATAAAAAAGTTACTGCAGTTTTTGTGTGATTTTTAAGAATATCGATTTTTTTGTATAATTTTAAAATTAATCGTCCTTAAAATTTTAAAACCGCATTTCTAATTAGATTTCATGAAAATAAAATTATTTAAACAAAATTTACATATTTTTAATGAAGAAATAAAAAAGTTACAGCAGTTTTTGTTTGATTTTTAAGAAAAACGCATTATATCTTAAAAATAACGTTATTTTTGTATAATTTTAAAATTAATCGTCCGAAAAATTTTAAAACGGCTTTTCTAATTTGATTTCATGAAAATAAAATTATTTAAACAAAATTTACAATTTTTTATGAAGAAATAAAAAAGTTACTGCAGTTTTTGTGTGATTTTTAAGAAAAACGTTATTTTTGTATAATTTTAAAATTAATCGTCCTAAAAATTATAAAACGGCATTTCTAATTAGATTTCATGAAAGTTAAATTATTTAAACAAAATTTAATTTTTTTTATGAAGAAATAAAAAAGTTACTGAAGTTTTTGTGTGATTTTTAAGAAAAACGTTTTTTTTTGTATAATTTTAAAATTCATCGTCCTAAAAATTTTAAAATGGCATTTCTAATTAGATTTCATGAAAATGAAATAATTTAAACAAAATTTAAATTTTTTTATAAAGAAATAAAAAAGTTACAGCAATTTTTGTGTGATTTTTAAGAAATACGTTTTTTTTGTATAATTTTAAAATTAATCGTCCTAAAAATTTGAAAACGGCATTTCCAATTAGATTTCATGAAAATAAAATTATTTAAACAAAATTTACTTTTTTAAATGCAGAAATAAAAAAGTTACAGCAGTTTTTGTTTGATTTTTAAGAAAAACGCATTATTTCTTAAAAATAAAGTTTTTTTTGTATAATCTTAAAAATAATCGTCCTAAAAATTTTAAAACGGCATGTCTAATTAGATTTCATGAAAATAAAATTATTCAAACAAAATTTACATTTTTTTAATGCAGAAATAAAAAAGTTACAGCAGTTTTTGTTTGATTTTTAAGAAAAACGCATTATTTCTTAAAAATAACGTTTTTTTGTATAATTTTAAAATTAATCGTCCGAAAAATTTTAAAACCGCATTTCTAATTAGATTTCATGAAAATAAAATTATTTAAACAAAATTTACATTTTTTTAATGCAGAAATAAAAAAGTTACAGCAGTTTTTGTTTGATTTTTAAGAAAAACGCATTATTTCTTAAAAATAACGTTTTTTTGTATAATTTTAAAATTAATGGTCCGAAAAATTTTAAAACGGCATTTCTAATTAGATTTCATGAAAATAAAATTATTTAAACAAAATTTACATTTTTTTAATGCAGAAATAAAAAAGTTACAGCAGTTTTTGTTTGATTTTTAAGAAAAACGCATTATTTCTTAAAAATAACTTGTTTTTGTATAATTTTAAAATTAATCGTCCGAAAAATTTTAAAACCGCATTTCTAATTAGATTTCATGAAAATAAAATTATTTAAACAAAATTTACATTTTTTTAATGCAGAAATAAAAAAGTTACAGCAGTTTTTGTTTGATTTTTAAGAAAAACGCATTATTTCTTAAAAATAACGTTTTTTTGTATAATTTTAAAATTAATGGTCCGAAAAATTTTAAAACGGCATTTCTAATTAGATTTCATGAAAATAATATTATTTAAACAAAATTTACATTTTTTAATGCAGAAATAAAAAAGTTACAGCAGTTTTTGTTTGATTTTTAAGAAAAACGCATTATTTCTTAAAAATAACGTTTTTTTGTATAATTTTAAAATTATTCGTCCGAAAAATTGTAAAACGGCATTTCTAATTAGATTTCATGAAAATAAAATTATTTAAACAAAATTTACATTTTTTTAATGCAGAAATAAAAAAGTTACAGCAGTTTTTGTTTGATTTTTAAGAAAAACGCATTATTTCTTAAAAATAACTTGTTTTTGTATAATTTTAAAATTAATCGTCCGAAAAATTTTAAAACGGCATTTCTAATTGGATTTCATTAAAATAAAATTATTTAAACAAAATTTACATTTTTTTAATGCAGAAATAAAAAAGTTACAGCAGTTTTTGTTTGATTTTTAAGAAAAACGCATTATTTCTTAAAAATAACGTTTTTTTTGTATAATTTTAAAATTAATGGTGCGAGAAATTTTAAAACGGCATTTCTAATTAGATTTCATGAAAATAAAATTATTTAAACAAAATTTACATTCTTTTAATGCAGAAATAAAAAAGTTACAGCAGTTTTTGTTTGATTTTTAATAAAAACGCACTACTTCTTAAAAATAAAGTTTTTTTTGTATAATTTTAAAATTAATCGTCCGAAAAATTTTAAAACAGTATTTCTAATTAGATTTCATGAAGGTAAAATTATTTAAACAAAATTTACAGTTTTTTATGAAGAAATAAAAAAGTTACTGGAGTTTTTGTGTGATTTTTAAGAAAAACTTTTTTTTTGTATAATTTTAAATTTATTTGTCCTAAAAATTTTAAAACGGCATTTCTAATTAGATTTCATAAAAATAAAATTATTTAATCAAAATTTAAATTTTTTTATAAAGAAATAAAAAAGTTACAGCAATTTTTGTGTGATTTTTAAGAAAAACGTTTTTTTTGTATAATTTTAAAATAAATCGTCCTAAAAATTTGAAAACAGCATTTCTAATTAGATTTCATGAAAATAAAATTATTTAAACCTAATTTACCTTTTTAAATGCAGAAATAAAAAAGTTACAGCAGCTTTTGTTTGATTTTTAAGAAAAACGCATTATTTCTTAAAAATAAAGTTTTTTTTGTATAATCTTAAAAATAATCGTCCTAAAAATTTTAAAACGGCATTTCTAATTAGATTTCATGAAAATAAAATTATTTAAACAAAATTTACATTTTTTTATGAAGAAATAAAAAAGTTACTGAAGTTTTTGTGTGATTTTTAAGAATATCGATTTTTTTGTATAATTTTAAAATTAATCGTCCTTAAAATTTTAAAACCGCATTTCTAATTAGATTTCATGAAAATAAAATTATTTAAACAAAATTTACTTTTTTTTATGAAGAAATAAAAAAGTTAGAGCAGTTTTTGTTTGATTTTTAAGAAAAACGCATTTTTTCTTAAAAATAACGTTTTTTTGTATAATTTTAAAATTATTCGTCCGAAAAATTTTAAAACGGCATTTCTAATTAGATTTCATGAAAATAAAAATATTTAAACAAAATTTACATATTTTTAATGATGAAATAAAAAAGTTACAGCAGTTTTTGTTTGATTTTTAAGAAAAAGGCATTATTTCTTAAAAATAAAGTTTTTTTGTATAATTTTAAAATTAATCGTCCGAAAAATTTTAAAACCGCATTTCTAATTAGATTTCATGAAAATAAAATTATTTAAACAAAATTTACATTTTTTAATGCAGAAATAAAAAAGATACAGCAGTTTTTGTTTGATTTTTAAGAAAAACGCATTATTTCTTAAAAATAACGTTTTTTTGTATAATTTTAAAATTATTCGTCCGAAAAATTGTAAAACGGCATTTCTAATTAGATTTTATGAAAATAAAATTATTTAAACAAAATTTACATTTTTTTATGAAGAAATAAAAAAGTTACTGAAGTTTTTGTGTGATTTTTAAGAATATCGATTTTTTGTATAATTTTAAAATTATTCGTCCGAAAAATTTTAAAACGGCATTTCTAATTAGATTTTATGAAAATAAAATTATTTAAACAAAATTTACATATTTTTAATAATGAAATAAAAAAGTTACAGCAGTTTTTGTTTGATTTTTAAGAAAAACGCATTATTTCTTAAAAATAACGTTTTTTTGTATAATTTTAAAATTAATCGTCCTAAAAACTTTAAAACGGCATTTCTAATTAGATTTCATGAAAATAAAATTATTTAAACAAAATTTACATTTTTTTATGAAGAAATAAAAGAGTTACTGCAGTTTTTGTGTGATTTTTAAGAATATCGATTTTTTTGTATAATTTTAAAATTAATCGTCCTTAATATTTTAAAACCGCATTTCTAATTAGATTTTATGAAAATAGAATTATTTAAACAAAATTTACATTTTTTTATGAAGAAATAAAAAAGTTACTGCAGTTTTTGTGTGATTTTTAAGAATATCGATTTTTTTGTATAATTTTAAAATTATTCGTTCTTAAAATTTTAAAACCGCATTTCTAATTGGATTTCATGAAAATAAAATTATTTAAACAAAATTTACATATTTTTAATGAAAAAATAAAAAAGTTACAGCAGTTTTTGTTTGATTTTTAAGAAAAACGCATTATTTCTTAAAAATAACGTTTTTTTTTGTATAATTTTAAAATTAATCGTCCAAAAAATATTAAAACCGCATTTCTAATTAGATTTCATGAAGGTTAAATTATTTAAACAAAATTTACATTTTTTTATGAAGAAATAAAAAAGTTACTGCAGTTTTTGTGTGATTTTTAAGAAAAACGTTTTTTTTTGTATAATTTCAAAATTAATCGTCCTAAAAATTTTAAAACGGCATTTCTAATTAGATTTCATGAAAATAAAATTATTTCAACAAAATTTAAATTTTTTGATAAAGAAATAAAAAAGTTACAGCAGTTTTTGTTTGATTTTTAAGAAAAACGCATTATTTCTTAAAAGTAAAAGTTTTTTTGTATAATTTTAAAATTAATCGTCCTAAAAACTTTAAAACGGCATTTCTAATTAGATTTCATGAAAATAAAATTATTTAAACAAAATTTAAATATTTTTAATCAAGAAATAAAAAAGTTACAGCAGTTTTTGTTTGATTTTTAAGAAAAACGCATTATTTCTTAAAAATAACGTTTTTTTTGTATAATTTTAAAATTAATCGTCCGAAAAATTTTAAAACGGCATTTCTAATTTGATTTCATGAAAATAAAATTATTTAAACAAAATTTACAATTTTTTATGAAGAAATAAAAAAGTTACTGCAGTATTTGTGTGATTTTTAAGAAAAACGTTTTTTTGTATAATTTTAAAATTAATCGTCCTAAAAATTTTAAAAAGGCATTTCTAATTAGATTTCATGTAAATAAAATTATTTAAACAAAATTTAAATTTTTTTATAAAGAAATAAAAAAGTTACTGCAGTTTTTGATTGATTTTTAAGAAAAACGCATTATTTCTTAAAAATAAAGTTTTTTTTGTATAATTTTAAAATTAATCGTCCGAAAAATTTTAAAACGGCATTTCTGATTAGATTTCAAGAAAATAAAATTATTTAAACAAAATTTACATTTTTTTATGAAGAAATAAAAAAGTTACTGCAGTTTTTGTGTGATTTTTAAGAATATCGATTTTTTTGTATAATTTTAAAATTAATCGTCCTTAATATTTTAAAACCGCATTTCTAATTAGATTTCATGAAAATAGAATTATTTAAACAAAATTTACATTTTTTTATGAAGAAATAAAAAAGTTTCTGCAGTTTTTGTGTGATTTTTAAGAATATCGATTTTTTTGTATAATTTTAAAATTATTCGTTCTTAAAATTTTAAAACCGCATTTCTAATTGGATTTCATGAAAATAAAATTATTTAAACAAAATTTACATATTTTTAATGAAAAAATAAAAAAGTTACAGCAGTTTTTGTTTGATTTTTAAGAAAAACGCATTATTTCTTAAAAATAACGTTTTTTTTGTATAATTTTAAAATTAATCGTCCAAAAAATTTTAAAACCGCATTTCTAATTAGATTTCATGAAGGTAAAATTATTTAAACAAAATTTACATTTTTTTATGAAGAAATAAAAAAGTTACTGCAGTTTTTGTGTGATTTTTAAGAAAAACGTTTTTTTTGTATAATTTCAAAATTAATCGTCCTAAAAATTTTAAAACGGCATTTCTAATTAGATTTCATGAAAATAAAATTATTTCAACAAAATTTAAATTTTTTGATAAAGAAATAAAAAAGTTACAGCAGTTTTTGTTTGATTTTTAAGAAAAACGCATTATTTCTTAAAAGTAAAATTTTTTTGTATAATTTTAAAATTAATCGTCCTAAAAACTTTAAAACGGCATTTCTAATTAGATTTCATGAAAATAAAATTATTTAAACAAAATTTACATATTTTTAATGAAGAAATAAAAAAGTTACAGCAGTTTTTGTTTGATTTTTAAGAAAAACGCATTATTTCTTAAAAATAACGTTTTTTTTTGTATAATTTTAAAATTAATCGTCCGAAAAATTTTAAAACGGCATTTCTAATTTGATTTCATGAAAATAAAATTATTTAAACAAAATTTACAATTTTTTATGAAGAAATAAAAAAGTTACTGCAGTCTCTGTGTGATTTTTAAGAAAAACGTTTTTTTGTATAATTTTAAAATTAATCGTCCTAAAAATTTTAAAAAGGCATTTCTAATTAGATTTCATTTAAATAAAATTATTTAAACAAAATTTAAATTTTTTTATAAAGAAATAAAAAAGTTACTGCAGTTTTTGATTGATTTTTAAGAAAAATGCTTTTTTTGTATAATTTTAAAGTTAATCGTCCGAAAAATTTTAAAACGGCATTTCAAATTAGATTTCATGAAAATAAAATTATTGTTAAAATTTATATTTTTTTATAAAGAAATAAAAAAGTTACAGCAGTTTTTGTTTGATTTTTAAGGAAAACGCATTATTTCTTAAAAATAAAGTTTTTTTTGTATAATTTTAAAATTAATCGTCCGAAAAATTTTAAAACGGCATTTCTAATTAGATTTCATGAAAATAAAATTATTTCAACAAAATTTAAATTTTTTTATAAAGAAATAAAAAAGTTACAGCAGTTTTTGTTTGATTTTTAAGAAAAACGCATTATTTCTTAAAAATAACGGTTTTTTTGTATAATTTTAAAATTAATCGTCCTAAAAACTTTAAAACGGCATTTATAATTAGATTTCATGAAACTAAAATTATTGTTAAAATTTACATTTTTTTATGAAGAAATATAAAAGTTACTGCAGTTTTTGTGTGATTTTTAAGAATATCGATTTTTTTGTATAATTTAAAAATTAATCGTCCTTAAAATTTTAAAACGGAATTTCTAACTAAATTTCATGAAAATGAAATTGTTTAAACAAAATTTACATTTTTAAATGCAGAAATAAAAAAGTTACAGCAGTTTTTGTTTGTTTTTTAAGAAAAACGCATTATTTCTTAAAAATAAAGTTTTTTTTGTAAAATCTTAAAAATAATCTTCCTAAAACTTTTAAAACGGCATTTCTAATTAGATATCATGAAAATAAAACTATTTAAACAAAATTTAAATTTTTTTATAAAGAAATAAAAAAGTTACAGTAGTTTTTGTTTGATTTTTAAGAAAAACGCATTATTTCTTAAAAATAACGGTTTTTTTGTATAATTTTAAAATTAATCTTCCAAAAAATTTTAAAAGGGCATTTATAATTAGACTTCATGAAAATAAAATTATTTAAACAAAATTTACGTTTTTTTATGAAGAAATAAAAAAGTTACAAAAGTTTTTGTTTGATTTTTCAGAAAAACGTTTTTTTTTGTATAACTTTAAAGTTAATCGTCCGAAAAATCTAATCAGATTTCATGAAAATAAAATTATTTAAACAAAATTTACATTTTTTAATGCAGAAATAAAAAAGTTACAGCAGTTTGAGTTTGATTTTTAAGAAAAACGCATTATTCCTTAAAAATAACGTTTTTTTGTATAATTTTAAAATTATTCGTCCGAAAAATTTTAAAACGGCATTTCTAATTAGATTTCATGAAAATAAAATTATTTAAACAAAATTTACATTTTTTTAATGCAGAAATAAAAAAGTTACAGCAGTTTTTGTTTAATTTTTAAGAAAAACGCATTATTTCTTAAAAATAAAGTTTTTTTTGTATAATTTTAAAATTAATCGTCCGAAAAATTTTAAAACCGCATATCTAATTAGATTTCATGAAGGTAAAATTATTTAAACAAAATTTACATTTTTTTATGAAGAAATAATAAAGTTACTGCAGTTTTTGTGTGATTTTTAAGAAAAATGTTTTTTTTGTATAATTTTAAAATTAATCATCCTAAAAATTTTAAAACGGCATTTCTAATTAGATTTCATGGAAATAAAATTATTTAAATAAAATTTAAATTTTTTTATAAAGAAATAAAAAAGTTACAGCAGTTTTTGTTTGATTTTTAAGAAAAACGCATTATTTCTTAAAATATCGGTTTTTTTGTATAATTTTAAAATTAATCGTACTAAATATTTTAAAACGGCATCTCTAATTAGATTTCCTGAAAATAAAATTATTTAAACAAAATTTACATTTTTTTATGAAGAAATAAAAAAGTTACTGCAGTTTTTGATTGATTTTTAAGAAAAATGTTTTTTTTTTGTATAATTTTAAAGTTAATCGTCCGAAAAATTTTAAAACGGCATTACTAATTAGATTTCATGAAAATAAAATTATTGTTAAAATTTATATCTTTTATAAAGAAATAAAAAAGTTACAGCAGTTTTTGTTTGATTTTTAAGAAAAGCGCATTATTTCTGAAAAATAACGTATTTTCTGTATAATTTTAAAACTGATACTCCAAAAAATTTTAAAACGGCATTTCTAATTAGATTTCATGAAAATAAAATTATTTAAATAAAATTTACATTTTTTTATGTACAAATAAAAAAGTTACAGCAGTTTTTGTGTGATTTTTAAGAATAAAGATTTTTTTGTATAATTTTAAAATTAATCGTCCTTAAAATTTTAAAACCGCATTTCTAATTAGATTTCATGAAAATAAAAATATTTAATATAAAATTTACATTTTTTTATGATGAAATAAAAAAGTTAGAGCAGTTTTTGTTTGATTTTTAAGAAAAACGCATTATTTCTTAAAAATAACGTTTTTTTGTATAATTTTAAAATTATTCGTCCGAAAAATTTTAAAACGGCATATCTAATTAGATTTCTTGAAAATAAAATTATTTAAACAAAATTTACATTTTTTTATGAAGAAATAAAAAAGTTAGAGCAGTTTTTGTTTGATTTTTAAGAAAAACGCATTATTTCTTAAAAATAACGTTTTTTTTGTATAATTTTAAAATTAATCGTCCGAAAAATTTTAAAACGGCATTTCTAATTAGATTTCATGAAAATAAAATTATTTAAATAAAATTTACATTTTTTTATGAACAAATAAAAAAGTTACTGCAGTTTTTGATTGATTTTTAAGAAAAATGTTTTTTTTTGTATAATTTTAAAGTTAAACGTCCGAAAAACTTTAAAACGGCATTTCTAATTAGATTTCATGAAAATAGAATTATTGTTAAAATTTATATTTTTTACAAAGAAATAAAAAAGTTACAGCAGTTTTTGTTTGATTTTTAAGAAAAACGCATTATTTCTTAAAAATAACGTATTTTTTGTATAATTTTAAAACTGATACTCCAAAAAATTTTAAAACGGCATTTCTAATTAGATTTCATGAAAATAAAATAATTTAAACAAAATTTACATTTTTTTATGAAGAAATAAAAAAGTTACTGCAGTTCTTGTGTGATTTTTAAGAATATCGATTTTTTTGTATAATTTTAAAATTAATCGTCCTTAAAATTTTAAAACCGCATTTCTAATTAGATTTCATGAAAATTAAATTATTTAAACAAAATTTACATTTTTTTATGAAGAAATAAAAAAGTTAGAGCAGTTTTTGTTTGATTTTTAAGAAAAATGTTTTTTTTTGTATAATTTTAAAGTTAATCGTCCGAAATAGTTATTTATGCACCAAGGGAGTAAAGTGAGTAATTTAATCCTGAGTGTGGAAATTGTTGCCCGAGACGTAGTCGAGGGCAACAATCACACGAAGGATTAAATGCACTTTGCTCCAGCGGTGCATATTAAATTTTTTGCACTTCCAATTAATTATTTGAACAAACGTTTTCAATTTTGGGACAATGGTTATTTCGAATGCAAATAACTCTACTGAGCCAGACATAGCCGTCATCTTATTTAAAAAAATAATTGAACTAGTTGTACCTCCCTTATTTGGTATAACAAATTGTATTGTTTGTAATGTTAGAGTAAACGTACATATTTATATTTACTAATTGGAAAATGTATAAAATCTTTTGAATTGTATAAATATAAGCATTTAGCATACTACATTAGATAAAACCATTAGATATCTTAATAAATAATACAAGACAATTTAGAGGTTAGAATTTCTTGTCAATAAAATTTTTTGAATTTAAGACAAAAAACCATAATAAATTCCTTTCCCAAATAAAAAAACCCTAAAAATTATTGTAGTAATATTAGAAATATACTTACGTATTAAATTATCAAATATAATTCAGAATTCAGAAACAATTATTTTTAAAAACTTGCGCGCCATCTGTGTTTGTAATATCTAACTACGAAATATTTTTAATACCAAGGGATTAAATGAACCGTTATGGGACTTTTAATCCCTAGAGATTAAATGAATACTTGGTAGTAAAAGTGTTACTTTTACTTCTGCCATTAAGAGAGTAAAATGGCTCATTATTGTTTGGAAGTGCAAAAAATTTTAAAACGGCATTTCTAATTAGATTTCATGAAAATAAAATTATTTAAACAAAATTTACATTTTTTTATAAAGAAATAAAAAAGTTACAGCAGTTTTTGTTTGATTTTTAAGAAAAACGCATTATTTCTTAAACTAACGGTTTTTTTGTATAATTTTAAAATTAATCGTACTAAATATTTTAAAACGGCATCTCTAATTAGATTTCCTGAAATTAAAATTATTTAAACAAAATTTACATTTTTTTATGAAGAAATAAAAAAGTTACTGCAGTTTTTGATTGATTTTTAAGAAAAATGTTTTTTTTTGTATAATTTTAAAGTTAATCGTCCGAAAAATTTTAAAACGGCATTTCTAATTAGATTTCATGAAAATAAAATTATTTAAACAAAATTTACATTTTTTTAGGAAGAAATAAAAAAGTTACAGCAGTTTTTGTGTGATTTTTAAGAATAAAGATTTTTTTGTATAATTTTAAAATTAATCGTCCTTAAAATTTTAAAACCGCATTTCTAATTAGATTTCATGAAAATAAAAATATTTAATATAAAATTTACATTTTTTTATGATGAAATAAAATAGTTAGAGCAGTTTTTGTTTGATTTTTAAGAAGAACGCATTATTTCTTAAAAATAACGTTTTTTTGTATAATTTTAAAATTATTCGTCCGAAAAATTTTAAAACGGCATGTCTAATTAGATTTCTTGAAAATAAAATTATTTAAACAAAATTTACATTTTTTTAATGCAGAAATAAAAAAGTTACAGCAGTTTTTGTTTGATTTTTAAGAAAAACGCATTATTTCTTAAAAATAACGTTTTTTTGTATAATTTTAAAATTAGTCGTCCGAAAAATTTTAAAACGGCATTTCTAATTAGATTTCATGAAAATAAAATTATTTAAACAAAATTTACATTTTTTTAGGAAGAAATAAAAAAGTTACAGCAGTTTTTGTGTGATTTTTAAGAATAAAGATTTTTTTGTATAATTTTAAAATTAATCGTCCTTAAAATTTTAAAACCGCATTTCTAATTAGATTTCATGAAAATAAAAATATTTAATATAAAATTTACATTTTTTTATGATGAAATAAAAAAGTTAGAGCAGTTTTTGTTTGATTTTTAAGAAGAACGCATTATTTCTTAAAAATAACGTTTTTTTGTATAATTTTAAAATTATTCGTCCGAAAAATTTTAAAACGGAATTTCTAATTGGATTTCATGAAAATAAAATTATTTAAACAAAATTTACTTTTTTTTAATGCAGAAATAAAAAAGTTACAGCAGTTTTTGTTTGATTTTTAAGAAAAACGCATTATTTCTTAAAAATAACGTTTTTTTTGTATAATTTTAAAATTAATCGTCCGAAAAATTTTAAAACGGCATTTCTAATTAGATTTCATGAAAATAAAATTATTTAAACAAAATTTACATTTTTTTATGAACAAATAAAAAAGTTACTGCAGTTTTTGATTGATTTTTAAGAAAAATGTTTTTTTTTGTATAATTTTAAAGTTAAACGTCCGAAAAATTTTAAAACGCCATTTCTAATTAGATTTCATGAAAATAGAATTATTGTTAAAATTTATATTTTTTACAAAGAAATAAAAAAGTTACAGCAGTTTTTGTTTGATTTTTAAGAAAAACGCATTATTTCTTAAAAATAACGTATTTTTTGTATAATTTTAAAACTGATCCTCCAAAAAATTTTAAAACGGCATTTCTAATTAGATTTCATGAAAATAAAATAATTTAAACAAAATTTACATTTTTTTATGAAGAAATAAAAAAGTTACTGCAGTTCTTGTGTGATTTTTAAGAATATCGATTTTTTTGTATAATTTTAAAATTAATCGTCCTTAAAATTTTAAAACCGCATTTCTAATTAGATTTCATGAAAATTAAATTATTTAAACAAAATTTACATTTTTTTATGAAGAAATAAAAAAGTTAGAGCAGTTTTTGTTTGATTTTTAAGAAAAACGCATTATTTCTTAAAAATAACGTTATTTTTGTATAATTTTAAAATTATTCGTCCGAAAAATTTTAAAACGGCATTTCTAATTAGATTTCATGAAAATAAAATTATTTAAACAAAATTTACATTTTTTTATGAAGAAATAAAAAAGTTACTGCAGTTTTTGTGTGATTTTTAAGAAAAATGTTTTTTTTGTATAATTTTAAAATTAATCATCCTAAAAATTTTAAAACGGCATTTCTAATTAGATTTCATGGAAATAAAATTATTTAAACAAAATTTAAATTTTTTTATAAAGAAATAAAAAAGTTACAGCAGTTTTTGTTTGATTTTTAAGAAAAACGCATTATTTCTTAAAATAACGGTTTTTTTGTATAATTTAAAAATTAATCGTACCAAATATTTTAAAACGGCATCTCTAATTAGATTTCCTGAAAATAAAATTATTTAAACAAAATTTACATATTTTTATGAAGAAATAAAAAAGTTACTGCAGTTTTTGATTGATTTTTAAGAAAAATGTTTTTTTTTTGTATAATTTTAAAGTTAATCGTCCGAAAAATTTTAAAACGGCATTTCTAATTAGATTTCATGAATATAAAATTATTGTTAAAATTTATATTTTTTATAAAGAAATAAAAAAGTTACAGCAGTTTTTGTTTGATTTTTAAGAAAAACGCATTATTTCTTAAAAATAACGTATTTTTTGTATAATTTTAAAACTGATACTCCAAAAAATTTTAAAACGGCATTTCTAATTAGATTTCATGAAAATAAAATTATTTAAACAAAATTTACATTTTTTTAGGAAGAAATAAAAAAGTTACAGCAGTTTTTGTGTTATTTTTAGGAATAAAGATTTTTTTGTATAATTTTAAAATTAATCGTCCTTAAAATTTTAAAACCGCATTTCTAATTAGATTTCATGAAAATAAAAATATTTAATATAAAATTTACATTTTTTTATGATGAAATAAAAAAGTTAGAGCAGTTTTTGTTTGATTTTTAAGAAGAACGCATTATTTCTTAAAAATAACGTTTTTTTGTATAATTTTAAAATTATTCGTCCGAAAAATTTTAAAACGGCATTTCTAATTAGATTTCATGAAAATAAAATTATTTAAACAAAATTTACTTTTTTTTAATGCAGAAATAAAAAAGTTACAGCAGTTTTTGTTTGATTTTTAAGAAAAACGCATTATTTCTTAAAAATAACGTTTTTTTTGTATAATTTTAAAATTAATCGTCCGAAAAATTTTAAAACGGCATTTCTAATTAGATTTCATGAAAATAAAATTATTTAAACAAAATTTACATTTTTTTATGAACAAATAAAAAAGTTACTGCAGTTTTTGATTGATTTTTAAGAAAAATGTTTTTTTTTTGTATAATTTTAAAGTTAAACGTCCGAAAAATTTTAAAACGGCATTTCTAATTAGATTTCATGAAAATAGAATTATTGTTAAAATTTATATTTTTTACAAAGAAATAAAAAAGTTACAGCAGTTTTTGTTTGATTTTTAAGAAAAACGCATTATTTCTTAAAAATAACGTATTTTTTGTATAATTTTAAAACTGATACTCCAAAAAATTTTAAAACGGCATTTCTAATTAGATTTCATGAAAATAAAATAATTTAAACAAAATTTACATTTTTTTATGAAGAAATAAAAAAGTTACTGCAGTTCTTGTGTGATTTTTAAGAATATCGATTTTTTTGTATAATTTTAAAATTAATCGTCCTTAAAATTTTAAAACCGCATTTCTAATTAGATTTCATGAAAATTAAATTATTTAAACAAAATTTACATTTTTTTATGAAGAAATAAAAAAGTTAGAGCAGTTTTTGTTTGATTTTTAAGAAAAACGCATTATTTCTTAAAATAACGTTTTTTTTTTGTATAATTTTAAAATTATTAGTCCGAAAAATTTTAAAACGGCATTTCTAATTAGATTTCATGGAAATAAAATTATTTAAACAAAATTTAAATTTTTTTATAAAGAAATAAAAAAGTTACAGCAATTTTTGTTTGATTTTTAAGAAAAACGCATTATTTCTTCAAAATAACGTATTTTTTGTATAATTTTAAAACTGATACTCCAAAAAATTTTAAAACGGCATTTCTAATTAGATTTCATGAAAATAAAATTATTTAAACAAAATTTACATTTTTTTAGGAAGAAATAAAAAAGTTACAGCAGTTTTTGTGTGATTTTTAAGAATAAAGATTTTTTTGTATAATTTTAAAATTAATCGTCCTTAAAATTTTAAAACCGCATTTCTAATTAGATTTCATGAAAATAAAATTATTTAAACAAAATTTACATTTTTTTATGATGAAATAAAAAAGTTAGAGCAGTTTTTGTTTGATTTTTAAGAAGAACGCATTATTTCTTAAAAATAACGTTTTTTTGTATAATTTTAAAATTATTCGTCCGAAAAATTTTAAAACGGCATGTCTAATTAGATTTCTTGAAAATAAAATTATTTAAACAAAATTTACATTTTTTTAATGCAGAAATAAAAAAGTTACAGCAGTTTTTGTTTGATTTTTAAGAAAAACGCATTATTCCTTAAAAATAACGTTTTTTGTATAATTTTAAAACTATTCGTCCGAAAAATTTTAAAACGGCATTTCTAATTAGATTTCATGAAAATAAAATAATTTATACAAAATTTACATTTTTTAATGCAGAAATAAAAAAGCTACAGCAGTTTTTGTTTGATTTTTAAGAAAAACGAATTATTTCTTAAAAATAAAGTTTTTTTTGTATAATTTTAAAATTAAACGTCCGAAAAACTTTAAAACCGCATTTCTAACTAGATTTCATGAAGGTTAAATAATTTAAACAAAATTTACATTTTTTTATGAAGAAATAAAAAAGTTACTGCAGTTTTTGTGTGATTTCAAAAAAAAAACGTTTTTTTTGTATAATTTTAAAATTAATCGTCCTAAATATTTTAAAACGGCATTTCTAATTAGATTTTACGAAAATAAAATTATTTAAACAAAGTTTAAATTTTTTTATAAAGAAATAAAAAAGGTACAGCAATTTTTGTGTGATTTTTAAGAAAAATGTTTTTTTTGTATAATTTTAAAATTATTCGTCCTAAAAATTTTAAAACGGCATTTCTAATAAGATTTCATGAAAATAAAATTATTTAAACAAAATTTACTTTTTTAAATGCAGAAATAAAAAAGTTACAGCAGTTTTTGTTTGATTTTTAAGAAAAACGAATTATTTCTTAAAAATAAAGTTTTTTTTGTATAATTTTAAAATTAAACGTCCGAAAAACTTTAAAACCGCATTTCTAACTAGATTTCATGAAGGTTAAATTATTTAAACAAAATTTACATTTTTTTATGAAGAAATAAAAAAGTTACTGCAGTTTTTGTGTGATTTAAAAAAAAACGTTTTTTTTTGTATAATTTTAAAATTAATCGTCCTAAAAATTTTAAAACGGCATTTCTAATAAGATTTCATGAAAATAAAATTATCTAAACAAAATTTACTTTTTTAAATGCAGAAATAAAAAAGTTACAGCAGTTTTTGTTTGATTTTTAAGAAAAACGCATTATTTCTTAAAAATAAAGTTTTTTTTGTATAATCTTAATAATAATCATCCTAAAAATTTTAAAACGGCATTTCTAATTAGATTTTATGAAAATAAAATTATTTAAACAAAATTTAAATTTTTTTATAAAGAAATAAAAAAGTTACAGCAGTTTTTGTTTGATTTTTAAGAAAAACGCAATATTTCTTAAAAATAACGGCTTTTTGTATAATTTTAAAATTAATCGTCCTAAAAATTATAAAGGGTATTTTTAATTAGATTTCATGAAAATAAAATTATTTAAACAAAATTTACAATTTTTTAGGAAGAAATAAAAAAGTTACAGCAGTTTTTGTGTGATTTTTAAGAATAAAGATTTTTTTGTATAATTTTAAAATTAATCGTCCTTAAAATTTTAAAACCGCATTTCTAATTAGATTTCATGAAAATAAAATTATTTAAACAAAATTTACATTTTTTTATGAAGAAATAAAAAAGTTACTGCAGTTTTTGATTGATTTTTAAGAAAAATGTTTTTTTTTGTATAATTTTAAAGTTAAACGTCCGAAAAATTTTAAAACGGCATTTCTAATTAGATTTCATGAAAATAGAATTATTGTTAAAATTTATATTTTTTATAAAGAAATAAAAAAGTTACAGCAGTTTTTGATTAATTTTTAAGAAAAACGCATTATTTCTTAAAAATAACGTATTTTTTTGTATAATTTTAAAACTGATACTCCAAAAAATTTTAAAACGGCATTTCTAATTAGATTTCATGAAAATAAAATAATTTAAACAAAATTTACATTTTTTTATGAAGAAATAAAAAAGTTACTGCAGTTCTTGTGTGATTTTTAAGAATATCGATTTTTTTGTATAATTTTAAAATTAATCGTCCTTAAAATCTTAAAACCGCATTTCTAATTAGATTTCATGAAAATTAAATTATTTAAACAAAATTTACATTTTTTTATGAAGAAATAAAAAAGTTAGAGCAGTTTTTGTTTGATTTTTAAGAAAAACGCATTATTTCTTAAAAATAACGTTTTTTTTGTATAATTTTAAAATTATTCGTCCGAAAAATTTTAAAACGGCATTTCTACATAGATTTCATGAAAATAAAATTATTTAAACAAAATTTACATTTTTTTATGAAGAAATAAAAAAGTTACTGCAGTTTTTGATTGATTTTTAAGAAAAATGTTTTTTTTTGTATAATTTTAAAGTTAAACGTCCGAAAAATTTTAAAACGGCATTTCTAATTAGATTTCATGAAAATAGAATTATTGTTAAAATTTATATTTTTTATAAAGAAATAAAAAAGTTACAGCAGTTTTTGATTAATTTTTAAGAAAAACGCATTATTTCTTAAAAATAACGTATTTTTTTGTATAATTTTTAAATTGATACTCCGAAAAATTTTAAAACGGCATTTCTAATTAGATTTCATAAAAATAAAATAATTTAAACAAAATTTACATTTTTTTATGAAGAAATAAAAAAGTTACTGCAGTTCTTGTGTGATTTTTAAGAATATCGATTTTTTTGTATAATTTTAAAATTAATCGTCCTTAAAATTTTAAAACCGCATTTCTAATTAGATTTCATGAAAATAAAAATATTTAATATAAAATTTACATTTTTTTATGATGAAATAAAAAAGTTAGAGCAGTTTTTGTTTGATTTTTAAGAAGAACGCATTATTTCTTAAAAATAACGTTTTTTTGTATAATTTTAAAATTATTCGTCCGAAAAATTTTAAAACGGCATTTCTAATTAGATTTCATGAAAATAAAATTATTTAAACAAAATTTACTTTTTTTTAATGCAGAAATAAAAAAGTTACAGCAGTTTTTGTTTGATTTTTAAGAAAAACGCATTATTTCTTAAAAATAACGTTTTTTTTTGTATAATTTTAAAATTAATCGTCCGAAAAATTTTAAAACGGCATTTCTAATTAGATTTCATGAAAATAAAATTATTTAAACAAAATTTACATTTTTTTATGAACAAATAAAAAAGTTACTGCAGTTTTTGATTGATTTTTAAGAAAAATGTTTTTTTTTTGTATAATTTTAAAGTTAAACGTCCGAAAAATTTTAAAACGGCATTTCTAATTAGATTTCATGAAAATAGAATTATTGTTAAAATTTATATTTTTTACAAAGAAATAAAAAAGTTACAGCAGTTTTTGTTTGATTTTTAAGAAAAACGCATTATTTCTTAAAAATAACGTATTTTTTGTATAATTTTAAAACTGATACTCCAAAAAATTTTAAAACGGCATTTCTAATTAGATTTCATGAAAATAAAATAATTTAAACAAAATTTACATTTTTTTATGAAGAAATAAAAAAGTTACTGCAGTTCTTGTGTGATTTTTAAGAATATCGATTTTTTTGTATAATTTTAAAATTAATCGTCCTTAAAATTTTAAAACCGCATTTCTAATTAGATTTCATGAAAATTAAATTATTTAAACAAAATTTACATTTTTTTATGAAGAAATAAAAAAGTTAGAGCAGTTTTTGTTTGATTTTTAAGAAAAACGCATTATTTCTTAAAAATAACGTTTTTTTTTGTATAATTTTAAAATTATTAGTCCGAAAAATTTTAAAACGGCATTTCTAATTAGATTTCATGGAAATAAAATTATTTAAACAAAATTTAAATTTTTTTATAAAGAAATAAAAAAGTTACAGCAGTTTTTGTTTGATTTTTAAGAAAAACGCATTATTTCTTAAAATAACGGTTTTTTTGTATAATTTTAAAATTAATCGTACTAAATATTTTAAAACGGCATCTCTAATTAGATTTCCTGAAAATAAAATTATTTAAACAAAATTTACATTTTTTTATGAAGAAATAAAAAAGTTACTGCAGTTTTTGATTGATTTTTAAGAAAAATGTTTTTTTTTTGTATAATTTTAAAGTTAATCGTCCGAAAAATTTTAAAACGGCATTTCTAATTAGATTTCATGAATATAAAATTATTGTTAAAATTTATATTTTTTATAAAGAAATAAAAAAGTTACAGCAATTTTTGTTTGATTTTTAAGAAAAACGCATTATTTCTTCAAAATAACGTATTTTTTGTATAATTTTAAAACTGATACTCCAAAAAATTTTAAAACGGCATTTCTAATTAGATTTCATGAAAATAAAATTATTTAAACAAAATTTACATTTTTTTAGGAAGAAATAAAAAAGTTACAGCAGTTTTTGTGTGATTTTTAAGAATAAAGATTTTTTTGTATAATTTTAAAATTAATCGTCCTTAAAATTTTAAAACCGCATTTCTAATTAGATTTCATGAAAATAAAATTATTTAAACAAAATTTACATTTTTTTATGATGAAATAAAAAAGTTAGAGCAGTTTTTGTTTGATTTTTAAGAAGAACGCATTATTTCTTAAAAATAACGTTTTTTTGTATAATTTTAAAATTATTCGTCCGAAAAATTTTAAAACGGCATGTCTAATTAGATTTCTTGAAAATAAAATTATTTAAACAAAATTTACATTTTTTTAATGCAGAAATAAAAAAGTTACAGCAATTTTTGTTTGATTTTTAAGAAAAACGCATTATTCCTTAAAAATAACGTTTTTTGTATAATTTTAAAACTATTCGTCCGAAAAATTTTAAAACGGCATTTCTAATTAGATTTCATGAAAATAAAATAATTTATACAAAATTTACATTTTTTAATGCAGAAATAAAAAAGCTACAGCAGTTTTTGTTTGATTTTTAAGAAAAACGAATTATTTCTTAAAAATAAAGTTTTTTTTGTATAATTTTAAAATTAAACGTCCGAAAAACTTTAAAACCGCATTTCTAACTAGATTTCATGAAGGTTAAATAATTTAAACAAAATTTACATTTTTTTATGAAGAAATAAAAAAGTTACTGCAGTTTTTGTGTGATTTCAAAAAAAAAACGTTTTTTTTGTATAATTTTAAAATTAATCGTCCTAAATATTTTAAAACGGCATTTCTAATTAGATTTTACGAAAATAAAATTATTTAAACAAAGTTTAAATTTTTTTATAAAGAAATAAAAAAGTTACAGCAATTTTTGTGTGATTTTTAAGAAAAATGTTTTTTTTGTATAATTTTAAAATTATTCGTCCTAAAAATTTTAAAACGGCATTTCTAATAAGATTTCATGAAAATAAAATTATTTAAACAAAATTTACTTTTTTAAATGCAGAAATAAAAAAGTTACAGCAGTTTTTGTTTGATTTTTAAGAAAAACGAATTATTTCTTAAAAATAAAGTTTTTTTTGTATAATTTTAAAATTAAACGTCCGAAAAACTTTAAAACCGCATTTCTAACTAGATTTCATGAAGGTTAAATTATTTAAACAAAATTTACATTTTTTTATGAAGAAATAAAAAAGTTACTGCAGTTTTTGTGTGATTTAAAAAAAAACGTTTTTTTTTGTATAATTTTAAAATTAATCGTCCTAAAAATTTTAAAACGGCATTTCTAATAAGATTTCATGAAAATAAAATTATCTAAACAAAATTTACTTTTTTAAATGCAGAAATAAAAAAGTTACAGCAGTTTTTGTTTGATTTTTAAGAAAAACGCATTATTTCTTAAAAATAAAGTTTTTTTTGTATAATCTTAATAATAATTCACCTAAAAATTTTAAAACGGCATTTCTAATTAGATTTTATGAAAATAAAATTATTTAAACAAAATTTAAATTTTTTTATAAAGAAATAAAAAAGTTACAGCAGTTTTTGTTTGATTTTTAAGAAAAACGCAATATTTCTTAAAAATAACGGCTTTTTGTATAATTTTAAAATTAATCGTCCTAAAAATTATAAAGGGTATTTTTAATTAGATTTCATGAAAATAAAATTATTTAAACAAAATTTACATTTTTTTAGGAAGAAATAAAAAAGTTACAGCAGTTTTTGTGTGATTTTTAAGAATAAAGATTTTTTTGTATAATTTTAAAATTAATCGTCCTTAAAATTTTAAAACCGCATTTCTAATTAGATTTCATGAAAATAAAATTATTTAAACAAAATTTACATTTTTTTATGAAGAAATAAAAAAGTTACTGCAGTTTTTGATTGATTTTTAAGAAAAATGTTTTTTTTTGTATAATTTTAAAGTTAAACGTCCGAAAAATTTTAAAACGGCATTTCTAATTAGATTTCATGAAAATAGAATTATTGTTAAAATTTATATTTTTTATAAAGAAATAAAAAAGTTACAGCAGTTTTTGATTAATTTTTAAGAAAAACGCATTATTTCTTAAAAATAACGTATTTTTTTGTATAATTTTAAAACTGATACTCCAAAAAATTTTAAAACGGCATTTCTAATTAGATTTCATGAAAATAAAATAATTTAAACAAAATTTACATTTTTTTATGAAGAAATAAAAAAGTTACTGCAGTTCTTGTGTGATTTTTAAGAATATCGATTTTTTTGTATAATTTTAAAATTAATCGTCCTTAAAATCTTAAAACCGCATTTCTAATTAGATTTCATGAAATTAAATTATTTAAACAAAATTTACATTTTTTTATGAAGAAATAAAAAAGTTAGAGCAGTTTTTGTTTGATTTTTAAGAAAAACGCATTATTTCTTAAAAATAACGTTTTTTTTGTATAATTTTAAAATTATTCGTCCGAAAAATTTTAAAACGGCATTTCTACATAGATTTCATGAAAATAAAATTATTTAAACAAAATTTACATTTTTTTATGAAGAAATAAAAAAGTTACTGCAGTTTTTGATTGATTTTTAAGAAAAATGTTTTTTTTTGTATAATTTTAAAGTTAAACGTCCGAAAAATTTTAAAACGGCATTTCTAATTAGATTTCATGAAAATAGAATTATTGTTAAAATTTATATTTTTTATAAAGAAATAAAAAAGTTACAGCAGTTTTTGATTAATTTTTAAGAAAAACGCATTATTTCTTAAAAATAACGTATTTTTTTGTATAATTTTAAAACTGATACTCCAAAAATTTTAAAACGGCATTTCTAATTAGATTTCATGAAAATAAAATAATTTAAACAAAATTTACATTTTTTTATGAAGAAATAAAAAAGTTACTGCAGTTCTTGTGTGATTTTTAAGAATATCGATTTTTTTGTATAATTTTAAAATTAATCGTCCTTAAAATCTTAAAACCGCATTTCTAATTAGATTTCATGAAAATTAAATTATTTAAACAAAATTTACATTTTTTATGAAGAAATAAAAAAGTTAGAGCAGTTTTTGTTTGATTTTTAAGAAAAACGCATTATTTCTTAAAAATAACGTTTTTTTTTGTATAATTTTAAAATTATTCGTCCGAAAAATTTTAAAACGGCATTTCTACATAGATTTCATGAAAATAAAATTATTTAAACAAAATTTACATTTTTTTATGAAGAAATAAAAAAGTTACTGCAGTTTTTGATTGATTTTTAAGAAAAATGTTTTTTTTTGTATAATTTTAAAGTTAAACGTCCGAAAAATTTTAAAACGGCATTTCTAATTAGATTTCATGAAAATAGAATTATTGTTAAAATTTATATTTTTTATAAAGAAATAAAAAAGTTACAGCAGTTTTTGATTAATTTTTAAGAAAAACGCATTATTTCTTAAAAATAACGTATTTTTTTGTATAATTTTTAAATTGATACTCCGAAAAATTTTAAAACGGCATTTCTAATTAGATTTCATAAAAATAAAATAATTTAAACAAAATTTACATTTTTTTATGAAGAAATAAAAAAGTTACTGCAGTTCTTGTGTGATTTTTAAGAATATCGATTTTTTTGTATAATTTTAAAATTAATCGTCCTTAAAATTTTAAAACCGCATTTCTAATTAGATTTCATGAAAATAAAAATATTTAATATAAAATTTACATTTTTTTATGATGAAATAAAAAAGTTAGAGCAGTTTTTGTTTGATTTTTAAGAAGAACGCATTATTTCTTAAAAATAACGTTTTTTTGTATAATTTTAAAATTATTCGTCCGAAAAATTTTAAAACGGCATTTCTAATTAGATTTCATGAAAATAAAATTATTTAAACAAAATTTACTTTTTTTTAATGCAGAAATAAAAAAGTTACAGCAGTTTTTGTTTGATTTTTAAGAAAAACGCATTATTTCTTAAAAATAACGTTTTTTTTGTATAATTTTAAAATTAATCGTCCGAAAAATTTTAAAACGGCATTTCTAATTAGATTTCATGAAAATAAAATTATTTAAACAAAATTTACATTTTTTTATGAACAAATAAAAAAGTTACTGCAGTTTTTGATTGATTTTTAAGAAAAATGTTTTTTTTTTGTATAATTTTAAAGTTAAACGTCCGAAAAATTTTAAAACGGCATTTCTAATTAGATTTCATGAAAATAGAATTATTGTTAAAATTTATATTTTTTACAAAGAAATAAAAAAGTTACAGCAGTTTTTGTTTGATTTTTAAGAAAAACGCATTATTTCTTAAAAATAACGTATTTTTTGTATAATTTTAAAACTGATACTCCAAAAAATTTTAAAACGGCATTTCTAATTAGATTTCATGAAAATAAAATAATTTAAACAAAATTTACATTTTTTTATGAAGAAATAAAAAAGCTACTGCAGTTCTTGTGTGATTTTTAAGAATATCGATTTTTTTGTATAATTTTAAAATTAATCGTCCTTAAAATTTTAAAACCGCATTTCTAATTAGATTTCATGAAAATTAAATTATTTAAACAAAATTTACATTTTTTTATGAAGAAATAAAAAAGTTAGAGCAGTTTTTGTTTGATTTTTAAGAAAAACGCATTATTTCTTAAAAATAACGTTTTTTTTGTATAATTTTAAAATTATTCGTCCGAAAAATTTTAAAACGGCATTTCTACATAGATTTCATGAAAATAAAATTATTTAAACAAAATTTACATTTTTTTATGAACAAATAAAAAAATTACTGCAGTTTTTGATTGATTTTTAAGAAAAATGTTTTTTTTTGTATAATTTTAAAGTTAAACGTCCGAAAAACTTTAAAACGGCATTTCTAATTAGATTTCATGAAAATAGAATTATTGTTAAAATTTATATTTTTTACAAAGAAATAAAAAAGTTACAGCAGTTTTTGTTTGATTTTTAAGAAAAACGCCTTATTTCTTAAAAATAACGTATTTTTTGTATAATTTTAAAACTGATACTCCAAAAAATTTTAAAACGGCATTTCTAATTAGATTTCATGAAAATAAAATAATTTAAACAAAATTTACATTTTTTTATGAAGAAATAAAAAAGCTACTGCAGTTCTTGTGTGATTTTTAAGAATATCGATTTTTTTGTATAATTTTAAAATTAATCGTCCTTAAAATTTTAAAACCGCATTTCTAATTAGATTTCATGAAAATTAAATTATTTAAACAAAATTTACATTTTTTTATGAAGAAATAAAAAAGTTAGAACAGTTTTTGTTTGATTTTTAAGAAAAATGTTTTTTTTGTATAATTTTAAAATTAATCATCCTAAAAATTTTAAAACGGCATTTCTAATTAGATTTCATGGAAATAAAATTATTTAAACAAAATTTAAATTTTTTTATAAAAAAATAAAAAAGTTACAGCAGTTTTTGTTTGATTTTTAAGAAAAACGAATTATTTCTTAAAATAATTGTTTTTTTGTATAATTTTAAAATTAATCGTACTAAATATTTTAAAACGGCATCTCTAATTAGATTTCCTGAAAATAAAATTATTTAAACAAAATTAACATTTTTTTATGAAGAAATAAAAAAGTTACTGCAGTTTTTGATTGATTTTTAGAAAAATGTTTTTTTTTGTATAATTTTAAAGTTAATCGTCCGAAAAATTTTAAAACGGCATTTATAATTAGATTTCATGAAAATAAAATTATTTAAACAAAATTTACATTTTTTTAGGAAGAAATAAAAAAGTTACAGCAGTTTTTGTGTGATTTTTAAGAATAAAGATTTTTATGTATAATTTTAAAATTAATCGTCCTTAAAATTTTAAAACCGCATTTCTAATTAGATTTCATGAAAATAAAAATATTTAATATAAAATTTACATTTTTTTATGATGAAATAAAAAAGTTAGAGCAGTTTTTGTTTGATTTTTAAGAAGAACGCATTTTTTCTTAAAAATAACGTTTTTTTGTATAATTTTAAAATTAGTCGTCCGAAAAATTTTAAAACGTCATTTCTAATTAGATTTCATGAAAATAAAATTATTTAAACAAAATTTACTTTTTTTTAATACAGAAATAAAAAAGTTACAGCAGTTTTTGTTTGATTTTTAAGAAAAACGCATTATTTCTTAAAAATAACGTTTTTTTTGTATAATTTTAAAATTAATCGTCCGAAAAATTTTAAAACGGCATTTCTAATTAGATTTCATGAAAATAAAATTATTTAAACAAAATTTACATTTTTTTATGAACAAATAAAAAAGTTACTGCAGTTTTTGATTGATTTTTAAGAAAAATGTTTTTTTTTGTATAATTTTAAAGTTAAACGTCCGAAAAATTTTAAAACGGCATTTCTAATTAGATTTCATGAAAATAGAATTATTGTTAAAATTTATATTTTTTATAAAGAAATAAAAAAGTTACAGCAGTTTTTGTTTGATTTTTAAGAAAAACGCCTTATTTCTTAAAAATAACGTATTTTTTGTATAATTTTAAAACTGATACTCCAAAAAATTTTAAAACGGCATTTCTAATTAGATTTCATGAAAATAAAATAATTTAAACAAAATTTACATTTTTTATGAAGAAATACAAAAGTTACTGCAGTTCTTGTGTGATTTTTAAGAATATCGATTTTTTTGTATAATTTTAAAATTAATCGTCCTTAAAATTTTAAAACCGCATTTCTAATTAGATTTCATGAAAATTAAATTATTTAAACAAAATTTACATTTTTTTATGAAGAAATAAAAAAGTTAGAACAGTTTTTGTTTGATTTTTAAGAAAAATGTTTTTTTTGTATAATTTTAAAATTAATCATCCTAAAAATTTTAAAACGGCATTTCTAATTAGATGTCATGGAAATAAAAGTATTTAAACAAAATTTAAATTTTTTTATAAAGAAATAAAAAAGTTACAGCAGTTTTTGTTTGATTTTTAAGAAAAACGCATTATTTCTTAAAATAACGGTTTTTTTGTATAATTTTAAAATTAATCGTACTAAATATTTTAAAACGGCATCTCTAATTAGATTTCCTGAAAATAAAATTATTTAAACAAAATTAACATTTTTTTATGAAGAAATAAAAAAGTTACTGCAGTTTTTGATTGATTTTTAAGAAAAATGTTTTTTTTTGTATAATTTTAAAGTTAATCGTCCGAAAAATTTTAAAACGGCATTTCTAATTAGATTTCATGAAAATAAAATTATTTAAACAAAATTTACATTTTTTTATGAAGAAATAAAAAAGTTACTGCAGTTTTTGATTGATTTTTAAGAAAAATGTTTTTTTTTGTATAATTTTAAAGTTAAACGTCCGAAAAATTTTAAAACGGCATTTCTAATTAGATTTCATGAAAATAGAATTATTGTTAAAATTTATATTTTTTATAAAGAAATAAAAAAGTTACAGCAGTTTTTGATTAATTTTTAAGAAAAACGCATTATTTCTTAAAAATAACGTATTTTTTTGTATAATTTTTAAATTGATACTCCGAAAAATTTTGAAACGGCATTTCTAATTAGATTTCATAAAAATAAAATAATTTAAACAAAATTTACATTTTTTTATGAAGAAATAAAAAAGTTACTGCAGTTCTTGTGTGATTTTTAAGAATATCGATTTTTTTGTATAATTTTAAAATTAATCGTCCTTAAAATTTTAAAACCGCATTTCTAATTAGATTTTATGAAAATTAAATTATTTAAACAAAATTTACATTTTTTTATGAAGAAATAAAAAAGTTAGAGCAGTTTTTGTTTGATTTTTAAGAAAAACGCATTATTTCTTAAAAATAACGTTTTTTTGTATAATTTTAAAATTAGTCGTCCGAAAAATTTTAAAACGTCATTTCTAATTAGATTTCATGAAAATAAAATTATTTAAACAAAATTTACTTTTTTTTAATACAGAAATAAAAAAGTTACAGCAGTTTTTGTTTGATTTTTAAGAAAAACGCATTATTTCTTAAAAATAACGTTTTTTTGTATAATTTTAAAATTAATCGTCCGAAAAATTTTAAAACGGCATTTCTAATTAGATTTCATGAAAATAAAATTATTTAAACAAAATTTACATTTTTTTATGAACAAATAAAAAAGTTACTGCAGTTTTTGATTGATTTATAAGAAAAATGTTTTTTTTTGTATAATTTTAAAGTTAAACGTCCGAAAAACTTTAAAACGGCATTTCTAATTAGATTTCATGAAAATAGAATTATTGTTAAAATTTATATTTTTTACAAAGAAATAAAAAAGTTACAGCAGTTTTTGTTTGATTTTTAAGAAAAACGCCTTATTTCTTAAAAATAACGTATTTTTTGTATAATTTTAAAACTGATACTCCAAAAAATTTTAAAACGGCATTTCTAATTAGATTTCATGAAAATAAAATAATTTAAACAAAATTTACATTTTTTTATGAAGAAATAAAAAAGTTACTGCAGTTCTTGTGTGATTTTTAAGAATATCGATTTTTTTGTATAATTTTAAAATTATTCGTCCGAAAAATTTTAAAACGGCATGTCTAATTAGATTTCTTGAAAATAAAATTATTTAAACAAAATTTACATTTTTTTAATGCAGAAATAAAAAAGTTACAGCAGTTTTTGTTTGATTTTTAAGAAAAACGCATTATTTCTTAAAAATAACGTTTTTTTGTATAATTTTAAAATTAGTCGTCCGAAAAATTTTAAAACGTCATTTCTAATTAGATTTCATGAAAATAAAATTATTTAAACAAAATTTACATTTTTTTAGGAAGAAATAAAAAAGTTACAGCAGTTTTTGTGTGATTTTTAAGAATAAAGATTTTTTTGTATAATTTTAAAATTAATCGTCCTTAAAATTTTAAAACCGCATTTCTAATTAGATTTCATGAAAATAAAAAAATATTTAATATAAAATTTACATTTTTTTATGATGAAATAAAAAAGTTAGAGAAGTTTTTGTTTGATTTTTAAGAAGAACGCATTATTTCTTAAAAATAACGTTTTTTTGTATAATTTTAAAATTATTCGTCCGAAAAATTTTAAAACGGAATTTCTAATTAGATTTCATGAAAATAAAATTATTTAAACAAAATTTACTTCTTTTTAATGCAGAAATAAAAAAGTTACAGCAGTTTTTGTTTGATTTTTAAGAAAAACGCATTATTTCTTAAAAATAACGTTTTTTTTGTATAATTTTAAAATTAATCGTCCGAAAAATTTTAAAACGGCATTTCTAATTAGATTTCATGAAAATAAAATTATTTAAACAAAATTTACATTTTTTTATGAACAAATAAAAAAGTTACTGCAGTTTTTGATTGATTTTTAAGAAAAATGTTTTTTTTTTGTATAATTTTAAAGTTAAACGTCCGAAAAATTTTAAAACGGCATTTCTAATTAGATTTCATGAAAATAGAATTATTGTTAAAATTTATATTTTTTACAAAGAAATAAAAAAGTTACAGCAGTTTTTGTTTGATTTTTAAGAAAAACGCATTATTTCTTAAAAATAACGTATTTTTTGTATAATTTTAAAACTGATACTCCAAAAAATTTTAAAACGGCATTTCTAATTAGATTTCATGAAAATAAAATTATTTAAACAAAATTTACATTTTTTTAGGAAGAAATAAAAAAGTTACAGCAGTTTTTGTGTGATTTTTAAGAATAAAGATTTTTTTGTATAATTTTAAAATTAATCGTCCTTAAAATTTTAAAACCGCATTTCTAATTAGATTTCATGAAAATAAAAATATTTAATATAAAATTTACATTTTTTTATGATGAAATAAAAAAGTTAGAGCAGTTTTTGTTTGATTTTTAAGAAGAACGCATTATTTCTTAAAAATAACGTTTTTTTGTATAATTTTAAAATTATTCGTCCGAAAAATTTTAAAATGGCATTTCTAATTAGATTTCATGAATATAAAATTATTGTTAAAATTTATATTTTTTATAAAGAAATAAAAAAGTTACAGCAGTTTTTGTTTGATTTTTAAGAAAAACGCATTATTTCTTAAAAATAACGTATTTTTTGTATAATTTTAAAACTGATACTCCAAAAAATTTTAAAACGGCATTTCTAATTAGATTTCATGGAAATAAAATTATTTAAACAAAATTTAAATTTTTTTATAAAGAAATAAAAAAGTTACAGCAGTTTTTGTTTGATTTTTAAGAAAAACGCATTATTTCTTAAAATAACGGTTTTTTTGTATAATTTTAAAATTAATCGTACTAAATATTTTAAAACGGCATCTCTAATTAGATTTCCTGAAAATAAAATTATTTAAACAAAATTTACATTTTTTTATGAAGAAATAAAAAAGTTACTGCAGTTTTTGATTGATTTTTAAGAAAAATGTTTTTTTTTTGTATAATTTTAAAGTTAATCGTCCGAAAAATTTTAAAACGGCATTTCTAATTAGATTTCATGAATATAAAATTATTGTTAAAATTTATATTTTTTATAAAGAAATAAAAAAGTTACAGCAATTTTTGTTTGATTTTTAAGAAAAACGCATTATTTCTTAAAAATAACGTATTTTTTGTATAATTTTAAAACTGATACTCCAAAAAATTTTAAAACGGCATTTCTAATTAGATTTCATGAAAATAAAATTATTTAAACAAAATTTACATTTTTTTAGGAAGAAATAAAAAAGTTACAGCAGTTTTTGTGTGATTTTTAAGAATAAAGATTTTTTTGTATAATTTTAAAGTTAATCGTCCTTAAAATTTTAAAACCGCATTTCTAATTAGATTTCATGAAAATAAAATTATTTAAACAAAATTTACATTTTTTTATGATGAAATAAAAAAGTTAGAGCAGTTTTTGTTTGATTTTTAAGAAGAACGCATTATTTCTTAAAAATAACGTTTTTTTGTATAATTTTAAAATTATTCGTCCGAAAAATTTTAAAACGGCATGTCTAATTAGATTTCTTGAAAATAAAATTATTTAAACAAAATTTACATTTTTTTATTGCAGAAATAAAAAAGTTACAGCAGTTTTTGTTTGATTTTTAAGAAAAACGCATTATTCCTTAAAAATAACGTTTTTTGTATAATTTTAAAACTATTCGTCCGAAAAATTTTAAAACGGCATTTCTAATTAGATTCCATGAAAATAAAATTATTTATACAAAATTTACATTTTTTAATGCAGAAATAAAAAAGTTACAGCAGTTTTTGTTTGATTTTTAAGAAAAACGAATTATTTCTTAAAAATAAATTTTTTTTTGTATAATTTTAAAATTAAACGTCCGAAAAACTTTAAAACCGCATTTCTAACTAGATTTCATGAAGGTTAAATAATTTAAACAAAATTTACATTTTTTTATGAAGAAATAAAAAAGTTACTGCAGTTTTTGTGTGATTTCAAAAAAAAAACGTTTTTTTTGTATAATTTTAAAATTAATCGTCCTAAATATTTTAAAACGGCATTTCTAATTAGATTTCACGAAAATAAAATTATTTAAACAAAGTTTAAATTTTTTTATAAAGAAATAAAAAAGTTACAGCAATTTTTGTGTGATTTTTAAGAAAAACGTTTTTTTTGTATAATTTTAAAATTATTCGTCCTAAAAATTTTAAAACGGCATTTCTAATAAGATTTCATGAAAATAAAATTATTTAAACAAAATTTACTTTTTTAAATGCAGAAATAAAAAAGTTACAGCAGTTTTTATTTGATTTTTAAGAAAAACGAATTATTTCTTAAAAATAAAGTTTGTTTTGTATAATTTTAAAATTAAACGTCCGAAAAACTTTAAAACCGCATTTCTAACTAGATTTCATGAAGGTTAAATTATTTAAACAAAATTGACATTTTTTTATGAAGAAATAAAAAAGTTACTGCAGTTTTTGTGTGATTTAAAAAAAAAACGTTTTTTTTTTGTATAATTTTAAAATTAATCGTCCTAAAAATTTTAAAACGGCATTTCTAATTAGATTTCACGAAAATAAAATTACTTAAACAAAATTTAAATTTTTTTATAAAGAAATAAAAAAGTTACAGCAATTTTTGTGTGATTTTTAAGAAAAACGTTTTTTTTGTATAATTTTAAAATTATTCGTCCTAAAAAATTTAAAACGGCATTTCTAATAAGATTTCATGAAAATAAAAATATTTAAACAAAATTTACTTTTTTAAATGCAGAAATAAAAAAGTTACAGCAGTTTTTGTTTGATTTTTAAGAAAAACGCATTATTTCTTAAAAATAAAGTTTTTTTTGTATAATCTTAATAATAATCATCCTAAAAATTTTAAAACGGCATTTCTAATTAGATTTTATGAAAATAAAATTATTTAAACAAAATTTAAATTTTTTTATAAAGAAATAAAAAAGTTACAGCAGTTTTTGTTTGATTTTTAAGAAAAACGCAATATTTCTTAAAAATAACGGCTTTTTGTATAATTTTAAAATTAATCGTCCTAAAAATTATAAAGGGTATTTTTAATTAGATTTCATGAAAATAAAATTATTTAAACAAAATTTACGTTTTTTTATGAAGAAATAAAAAAGTTACAGAAGTTTTTGATTGATTTTTAAGAAAAACGTTTTTTTTGTATAATTTTAAAGTTAATCGTCCGAAAAATTTTAAAACAGCATTTCTAATTAAATTTCATGAAAATAAAATTATTGTTAAAATTTATATTTTTTTATGAAGAAATAAAATAGTTATAGCAGTTTTTGTTTGATTTTTAAGAAAAACGCATTATTTCTTAAAAATAACGTATTTTTTTGTATAATTTTTAAATTGATACTCCGAAAAATTTTAAAACGGCATTTCTAATTAGATTTCATAAAAATAAAATAATTTAAACAAAATTTACATTTTTTTATGAAGAAATAAAAAAGTTACTGCAGTTCTTGTGTGATTTTTAAGAATATCGATTTTTTTGTATAATTTTAAAATTATACGTCCTTAAAATTTTCAAACCGCATTTCTAATTAGATTTCATGAAAATTAAATTAGTTAAACAAAATTTACATTTTTTTATGAAGAAATAAAAAAGTTAGAGCAGTTTATGTTTGATTTTTAAGAAAAACGCATTATTTCTTAAAAATAACGTTTTTTTTGTATAATTTTAAAATTAATCGTCCGAAAAATTTTAAAACGGCATTTCTAATTTGATTTCGTGAAAATAAAATTATTTAAACAAAATTTACAATTTTTTATGAAGAAATAAAAAAGTTACAGCAGTTTTTGTTTGAATTTTAAGAAAAACGCATTATTTCTTAAAAATAACGGTTTTTTTGTATAATTTTAAAATTAATCGTCCGAAAAATTTTAAAACGGCATTTCTAATTTGATTTCGTGAAAATAAAATTATTTAAACAAAATTTACAATTTTTTATGAAGAAATAAAAAAGTTACAGCAGTTTTTGTTTGAATTTTAAGAAAAACGCATTATTTCTTAAAAATAAAGTTTTTTTTGTATAATCTTAAAAATAATCGTCCTAAAAATTTTAAAACGGCATTTCTAATTAGATTTCATGAAAATAAAATTATTTAAACAAAATTTACATTTTTTTATGAAGAAATAAAAAAGTTACTGCAGTTTTTGTGTGATTTTTAAGAATATCGATTTTTTTGTATAATTTTAAAATTAATCGTCCTTAAAATTTTAAAACCGCATTTCTAATTAGATTTCATGAAAATAAAATTATTTAAACAAAATTTACATTTTTTTATGAAGAAATAAAAAAGTTACTGCAGTTTTTGTGTGATTTTTAAGAAAAACGTTTTTTTGTATAATTTTAAAAATAATCGTCCTAAAAATTTTAAAACGGCATTTCTAATTAGATTTCATGAAAATAAAATTATTTAAACAAAATTTACATTTTTTTATGAAGAAATAAAAAAGTTACTGCAGTTTTTGTGTGATTTTTAAGAATATCGATTTTTTTGTATAATTTTAAAATTAATCGTCCTTAAAATTTTAAAACCGCATTTCTAATTAGATTTCATGAAAATAAAATTATTTAAACAAAATCTACAATTTTTTATGAAGAAATAAAAAAGTTACAGCAGTTTTTGTTTGAATTTTAAGAAAAACGCATTATTTCTTAAAAATAAAGTTTTTTTTGTATAATCTTAAAAATAATCGTCCTAAAAATTTTAAAACGGCATTTCTAATTAGATTTCATGAAAATAAAATTATTTAAACAAAATTTAAATTTTTTTATAAAGAAATAAAAAAGTTACTGCAGTTTTTGATTGATTTTTAAGAAAAATGCTTTTTTTGTATAATTTTAAAGTTAATCGTCCGAAAAATTTTAAAACGGCATTTCAAATTAGATTTCATGAAAATAAAATTATTTTTAAAATTTATATTTTTTTATAAAGAAATAAAAAAGTTACAGCAGTTTTTGTTTTATTTTTAAGAAAAACGCATTCTTTCTTAAAAATAAAGTTTTTTTTGTATAATTTTAAAATTAATCTTCCTAAAAATTTTAAAACAGCATTTCTAATTAGATTTAATGAAAATAAAACTATTTAAACAAAATTTACATTTTTTTGATGCAGAAATAAAAAAGTTACTGCAGTTTTTGATTGATTTTTAAGAAAAATGCTTTTTTTGTATAATTTTAAAGTTAATCGTCCGAAAAATTTTAAAACGGCATTTCAAATTAGATTTCATGAAAATAAAATTATTTTTAAAATTTATATTTTTTTATAAAGAAATAAAAAAGTTACAGCAGTTTTTGTTTTATTTTTAAGAAAAACGCATTCTTTCTTAAAAATAAAGTTTTTTTTGTATAATTTTAAAATTAATCTTCCTAAAAATTTTAAAACAGCATTTCTAATCAGATTTCATGAAAATAAAATTATTTAAACAAAATTTACATTTTTTAATGCAGAAATAAAAAAGTTACAGCAGTTTTAGTTTGATTTTTAAGAAAAACGCATTATTCCTTAAAAATAACGTTTTTTTGTATAATTTTAAAATTATTCGTCCGAAAAATTTTAAAACGGCATTTCTAATTAGATTTCATGGAAATAAAATTATTTAAACAAAATTTAAATTTTTTTATAAATAAATAAAAAAGTTACAGCAGTTTTTGTTTGATTTTTAAGAAAAACGCATTATTTCTTAAAATAACGGTTTTTTTGTATAATTTTAAAATTAATCGTACTAAATATTTTAAAACGGCATCTCTAATTAGATTTCATGAAAATAAAATTATTTAAACAAAATTTACATTTTTTTATGAAGAAATAAAAAAGTTACTGCAGTTTTTGATTGATTTTTAAGAAAAATGTTTTTTTTTGTATAATTTTAAAGTTAATCGCCAAAAAAATTTAAAACGGCATTTCTAATTAGATTTCATGAAAATAAAATTATTTAAACAAAATTTACATTTTTTTATGAAGAAATAAAAAAGTTACTGCAGTTTTTGATTGATTTTTAAGAAAAATGTTTTTTTTTGTATAATTTTAAAGGTAATCGTCCGAAAAATTTTAAAACGGCATTTCTAATTAGATTTCATGAAAATAAAATTATTTAAACAAAATTTACATTTTTTTGGGAAGAAATAAAAAAGTTACAGCAGTTTTTGTGTGATTTTTAAGAATAAAGATTTTTTTGTATAATTTTAAAATTAATTGTCCTTAAAATTTTAAAACCGCATTTCTAATTAGATTTCATGAAAATAAAATTATTTAAACAAAATTTACATTTTTTTATGAAGAAATAAAAAAGTTCCTGCAGTTTTTGTGTGATTTTTAAGAATATCGATTTTTTTGTATAATTTTAAAATTAATCGTCCTTAAAATTTTAAAACCGCATTTCTAATTAGATTTCATAAAAATTAAATTATTTAAACAAAATTTACATTTTTTATGAAGAAATAAAAAAGTTACAGCAATTTTTGTGTGATTTTTAAGAAAAACGTTTTTTTTGTATAATTTTAATATTAATCGTCCTAAAAATTTTAAAACGTCATTTCTAATTAGATTTCATGAAAATAAAATTATTTAAACAAAATTTACTTTTTTTTAATGCAGAAATAAAAAAGTTACAGCAGTTTTTGTTTGATTTTTAAGAAAAACGCATTATTTTTTAAAAATAACGTTTTTTTGTATAATTTTAAAATTAGGCGTCCGAAAAATTTTAAAACGTCATTTCTAATTAGATTTCATGAAAATAAAATTATTTAAACAAAATTTACTTCTTTTTAATGCAGAAATAAAAAAGTTACAGCAGTTTTTGTTTGATTTTTAAGAAAAACGCATTATTTTTTAAAAATAACGTTTTTTTTGTATAATTTTGAAATTAATCGTCCGAAAAATTTTAAAACGGCATTTCTAATTAGATTTCATGAAAATAAAATTATTTAAACAAAATTTACATTTTTTTATGAAGAAATAAAAAAGTTACTGCAGTTTTTGATTGATTTTTAAGAAAAATGTTTTTTTTTGTATAATTTTAAAGTTAAACGTCCGAAAAATTTTAAAACGGCATTTCTAATTAGATTTCATGAAAATAAAATTATTTAAACAAAATTTACTTCTTTTTAATGCAGAAATAAAAAAGTTACAGCAGTTTTTGTTTGATTTTTAAGAAAAACGCATTATTTTTTAAAAATAACGTTTTTTTTGTATAATTTTGAAATTAATCGTCCGAAAAATTTTAAAACGGCATTTCTAATTAGATTTCATGAAAATAAAATTATTTAAACAAAATTTACTTCTTTTTAATGCAGAAATAAAAAAGTTACAGCAGTTTTTGTTTGATTTTTAAGAAAAACGCATTATTTTTTAAAAATAACGTTTTTTTTGTATAATTTTGAAATTAATCGTCCGAAAAATTTTAAAACGGCATTTCTAATTAGATTTCATGAAAATAAAATTATTTAAACAAAATTTACATTTTTTTATGAAGAAATAAAAAAGTTACAGCAGTTTTTGTTTGATTTTTAAGAAAAACGCATTATTTCTTAAAAATAACGTATTTTTTGTATAATTTTAAAACTGATACTCCAAAAAATTTTAAAACGGCATTTCTAATTAGATTTCATAAAAATAAAATAATTTAAACAAAATTTAAATTTTTTTATAAAGAAATAAAAAAGTTACAGCAATTTTTGTGTGATTTTTAAGAAAAACGTTTTTTTTGTATAATTTTAATATTAATCGTCCTAAAAATTTGAAAACGGCATTTCTAATTGGATTTCATGAAAATAAAATTATTTAAACAAAATTTTACTTTTTTAAATGCAGAAATAAAAAAGTTACAGCAGTTTTTGTTTGATTTTTAAGAAAAACGCATTATTTCTTAAAAATAAAGTTTTTTTTGTATAATCTTAAAAATAATCTTCCTAAAAATTTTAAAACGGCATTTCTAATTAGATATCATGAAAATAAAACCATTTTAACAAAATTTAAATTTTTTTATAGAGAAATAAAAAAGTTACAGCAGTTTTTGTTTAATTTTTAAGAAAAACGCATTATTTCTTAAAAATAACGTTTTTTTTGTATAATTTTAAAATTAGTCGTCCGAAAAATTTTAAAACGTCATTTCTAATTAGATTTCATGAAAATAAAATTATTTAAACAAAATTTACTTTTTTTTAATGCAGAAATAAAAAAGTTACAGCAGTTTTTGTTTGATTTTTAAGAAAAACGCATTATTTTTTAAAAATAACGTTTTTTTTGTATAATTTTAAAATTAATTGTCCGAAAAATTTTAAAACAACATTTCTAATTAGATTTCATGAAAATAAAATTATTTAAACAAAATTTAAATTTTTTTATGAAGAAATAAAAAAGTTACAGCAGTTTTTGTTTGATTTTTAAGAAAAACGCATAATTTCTTAAAAATAACGGTTTTTTTGTATAATTTTAAAATTAATCCTCCAAAAAATTTTAAAAGGGCATTAATAATTAGATTTCATGAAAATAAAATTAGTTAAGCAAAATTTACGTTTTTTTATGAAGAAATAAAAAAGTTACTGCAGTTTTTGTTTGATATTTAAGAAAAACGCATTATTTCTTAAAAATAAAGTTTTTTTGTATAATCTTAAAAATAATCGTCCTAAAAATTTTAAAACGGCATTTTTAATTAGATTTCATGAAAATAAAATTATTTAAACAAAATTTACATATTTTTAATGAAGAAATAAAAAAGTTACAGCAGTTTTTGTTTGATTTTTAAGAAAAACGCATTATTTCTTAAAAATAACGTTTTTTTTGTATAATTTTAAAATTAATCGTCCGAAAAATTTTAAAACGGCATTTCTAATTTGATTTCGTGAAAATAAAATTATTTAAACAAAATTTTTAATTTTTTATGAAGAAATAAAAAAGTTACAGCAGTTTTTGTTTGAATTTTAAGAAAAACGCATTATTTCTTAAAAATAAAGTTTTTTTTGTATAATCTTAAAAATAATCGTCCTTAAAATTTTAAAACGGCATTTCTAATTAGATTTCATGGAAATAAAATTATTTAAACAAAATTTAAATTTTTTTATAAAGAAATAAAAAAGTTACTGCAGTTTTTGATTGATTTTTAAGAAAAATGCTTTTTTTGTATAATTTTAAAGTTAAACGTCCGAAAAATTTTAAAACGGCATTTCAAATTAGATTTCATTAAAATAAAATTATTTTTAAAATTTATATTTTTTTATAAAGAAATAAAAAAGTTACAGCAGTTTTTGTTTGATTTTTAAGAAAAACGCATTATTTCTTAAAAATAAAGTTTTTTTTATATAATTTTAAAATTAATCTTCCTAAAAATTTTAAAACGGCATTTCTAATTAGATTTAATGAAAATAAAACTATTTAAACAAAATTTACATTTTTTTGATGCAGAAATAAAAAAGTTACAGCAGTTTTTGTTTGATTTTTAAGAAAAACGCATTATTTCTTAAAAATAACATATTTTTTTGTATAATTTTAAAATTGATACTCCAAAAAATTTTAAAACGGCATTTCTAATTAGATTTCATGGAAATAAAATTACTTAAACAAAATTTACATTTGTTTAGGAAGAAATAAAAAAGTTACAGCATTTTTTGTGTGATTTTTAAGAATAAAGATTTTTTTGTATAATTTTAAAATTAATCGTCCTAAAAACTTTAAAACGGCATTTATAATTAGATTTCATGAAAATAAAATTATTGTTAATATTTATATTTTTTTTTAAAGAAATAAAAAAGTTACAGCAGTTTTTGTTTGATTTTTAAGATAAACGCATTATTTCTTAAAAATAACATATTTTTTGTATAATTTTAAAATTGATACTCCGAAAAATTTTAAAACGGCATATCTATTTAGATTTCATGAAGGTAAAATTATTTAAACAAAATTTACATTTTTTTATGAAGAAATAAAAAAGTTACTGCAGTTTTTGTGTGATTTTTAAGAAAAACGTTCTTTTTGTATAATTTTAAAATTAATCATCCTAAAAATTTTAAGACGGCATTTCTAATTAGATTTCATGGAAATAAAATTATTTAAACAAAATTTAAATTTTTTTATAAAGA
>CAXARA010001531.1:0-24661 GCA_963971135.1 Stenus bimaculatus
TAATTTTATTTTCATGAAATCTAATTAGAAATGTAGTTTTAAAATTTTTCGGACGATTATTTTTAAAATAATACCAAAAAAACGTTATTTTTTAGAAATAATGCGTTTTTCTTAAAAATCAAACAAAAACTGCTGTAACTTTTTTATTTCTTTATAAAAAAATGTAAATTTTGTTTAAATAATTTTATTTTCATGAAATCTACTTAGAAATGTAGTTTTAAAATTTTTGGGACGATTATTTTTAAAATTATACCAAAAAAACGTTATTTTTTAAGAAATAATGCGTTTTTCTTAAAAATCAAACAAAAACTGCTGTAACTTTTTTATTTCTTTATAAAAAAATGTAAATTTTGTTTAAATAATTTTATTTTCATGAAATCTAATTAGAAATATAGTTTTAAAATTTTTCGGACGATTATTTTTAAAATTATACCAAAAAAACGATTTTCTTAAAAATCACACAAAAACTGCAGAAACTTTTTTATTTCTTTATAAAAAATTGTAAATTTTGTTTAAATAATTTTATTTTCATGAAATCTAATTATAAATGTAGTTTTAAAATTTTTCGGACGATTATTTTTAAAATTATACCAAAAAAATGTTTTTCTTAAAAATCACACAAAAACTGCAGAAACTTTTTTATTTCTTTATAAAAAAATGTAAATTTTGTTTAAATAATTTTATTTTCATGAAATCTAATTAGAAATGTAGTTTTAAAATTTTTCGGACGATTATTTTTAAAATTATACCAAAAAACGTTATTTTTTAGAAATAATGCGTTTTTCTTAAAAATCAAACAAAAACTGCTGTAACTTTTATATTTCCTAATAAAAAAATGTAAATTTTGTTTAAATAATTTTATTTTCATGAAATCTACTTAGAAATGTAGTTTTAAAATTTTTGGGACGATTATTTTTAAAATTATACCAAAAAAACGTTATTTTTTAAGAAATAATGCGTTTTTCTTAAAAATCAAACAAAAACTGCTGTAACTTTTTTATTTCTTTATAAAAAAATGTAAATTTTGTTTAAATAATTTGATTTTCATGAAATCTAATTAGAAATGTAGTTTTAAAATTTTTCGGACGATTATTTTTAAAATAATACCAAAAAAACCTTATTTTTTAGAAATAATGCCTTTTTCTAAAAAATCAAACAAAAACTGCTGTAACTTTTTTATTTCTTTATAAAAAAATATAAATTTTGTTTAAATAATTTTATTTTCATGAAATCTAATTATAAATGTAGTTTTAAAATTTTTCGGACAATTATTTTTAAAATTATACCAAAAAAACGTTTTTCTTAAAAATCACACAAAAACTGCAGAAACTTTTTTATTTCTTTATAAAAAGATGTAAATTTTGTTTAAATAATTTTATTTTTATGAAATCTAATTAGAAATGTAGTTTTAAAATTTATCGGACGATTATTTTTAAAATAATACCAAAAAAACCTTATTTTTTAGAAATAATGCCTTTTTCTAAAAAATCAAACAAAAACTGCTGTAACTTTTTTAATTCTTTATAAAAAAATGTAAATTTTGTTTAAATAATTTTATTTTCATGAAATCTAATTAGAAATGTAGTTTTAAAATTTTTCGGACGATTATTTTTAAAATTATATCAAAAAAACGTTATTTTTTAGAAATAATGCGTTTTTCTTAAAAATCAAACAAAAACTGCTGTAACTTTTTTATTTCTTTATAAAAAAATGTAAATTTTGTTTAAATAATTTTATTTTCATGAAATCTAGTTAGAAATGTAGTTTTAAAATTAATCGGACGATTATTTTTAAAATTATATCAAAAAACGTTATTTGTTAGAAATAATGTGTTTTTCTTAAAAATCAAACAAAAACTGCTGTAACCTTTTTATTTCTTTATAAAAAAATGTAAATTTTGTTTAAATAATTTTATTTTCATGAAATCTAATTATAAATGTAGTTTTAAAATTTTTCGGACGATTATTTTTAAAATTATACCAAAAAAACGTTTTTCTTAAAAATCACACAAAAACTGCAGAAACTTTTTTATTTCTTTATAAAAAAATGTAAATTTTGTTTAAATAATTTTATTTTTATGAAATCTAATTAGAAATGTAGTTTTAAAATTTTTCGGACGATTATTTTTAAAATAATACCAAAAAAACCTTACTTTTTAGAAATAATGCCTTTTTCTAAAAAATCAAACAAAAACTGCTGTAACTTTTTTAATTCTTTATAAAAAAATGTAAATTTTGTTTAAATAATTTTATTTTCATGAAATCTAATTAGAAATGTAGTTTTAAAATTTTTCGGACGATTATTTTTAAAATTATATCAAAAAACGTTATTTTTTAGAAATAATGCGTTTTTCTTAAAAATCAAACAAAAACTGCTGTAACTTTTTTATTTCTTTATAAAAAAATGTAAATTTTGTTTAAATAATTTTATTTTCATGAAATCTAATTAGAAATATAGTTTTAAAATTTTTCGGACGATTATTTTTAAAATTATACCAAAAAAACGTTTTTCTTAAAAATCACACAAAAACTGCAGAAACTTTTTTATTTCTTTATAAAAAAATGTAAATTTTGTTTAAATAATTTTATTTTCATGAAATCTAATTAGAAATGTAGTTTTAAAATTTTTCGGACGATTATTTTTAAAATTATACCAAAAAAACGTTATTTTTTAGAAATAATGCGTTTTTCTTAAAAATCAAACAAAAACTGCTGTAACTTTTATATTTCCGAATAAAAAAATGTAAATTTTGTTTAAATAATTTTATTTTCATGAAATCTAATTAGAAATGTAGTTTTAAAATTTTTCGGACGATTATTTTTAAAATTATATCAAAAAAACGTTATTTTTTAGAAATAATGCGTTTTTCTTAAAAATCAAACAAAAACTGCTGTAACATTTATATTTCCGAATAAAAAAATGTAAATTTTGTTTAAATAATTTTATTTTCATGAAATCTAATTAGAAATGTAGTTTTAAAATTTTTCGGACGATTATTTTTAAAATTATACCAAAAAAACGTTATTTTTTTAGAAATAATGCTTTCTTCTTAAAAATCAAACAAAAACTGCTGTAACTTTTTTATTTCTTTATAAAAAAATGTAAATTTTGTTTAAATAATTTTATTTTCATGAAATCTAATTAGAAATGTAGTTTTAAAATTTTTCGGACGATTATTTTTAAAATTATACCAAAAAAACGTTTTTCTTAAAAATCACACAAAAACTGCAGAAACTTTTTTATTTCTTTATAAAAAAATGTAAATTTTGTTTAAATAATTTTATTTTCATGAAATCTAATTAGAAATGTAGTTTTAAAATTTTTCGGACGATTATTTTTAAAATTATATCAAAAAAACGTTATTTTTTAGAAATAATGCGTTTTTCTAAAAAATCAAACAAAACCTGCTGTAACTTTTTTATTTCTTTATAAAAAAATGTAAATTTTGTTTAAATAATTTTATTTTCATGAAGTCTAATTAGAAATGTAGTTTTAAAATTTTTCGGACGATTATTTTTAAAATTATACCAAAAAAACATTTTTCTTAAAAATCACACAAAAACTGCAAAAACTTTTTTATTTCTTTATAAAAAAATGTAAATTTTGTTTAAATAATTTTATTTTCATGAAATCTAATTAGAAATGTAGTTTTAAAATTTTTCGGACGATTATTTTTAAAATTATACCAAAAAACGTTATTTTTTAGAAATAATGCGTTTTTCTTAAAAATCAAACAAAAACTGCTGTAACTTTTATATTTCCTAATAAAAAAATGTAAATTTTGTTTAAATAATTTTATTTTCATGAAATTTACTTAGAAATGTAGTTTTAAAATTTTTGGGACGATTATTTTTAAAATTATACCAAAAAAACGTTATTTTATAAGAAATAATGCGTTTTTCTTAAAAATCAAACAAAAACTGCTGTAACTTTTTTATTTCTTTATAAAAAAATGTAAATTTTGTTTAAATAATTTTATTTTCATGAAATCTAATTAGAAATGTAGTTTTAAAATTTTTCGGACGATTATTTTTAAAATAATACCAAAAAAACCTTATTTTTTAGAAATAATGCCTTTTTCTAAAAAATCAAACAAAAACTGCTGTTACTTTTTTATTTCTTTATAAAAAAATGTAAATTTTGTTTACATAATTTTATTTTCATGAAATCTAATTATAAATGTAGTTTTAAAATTTTTCGGACGATTATTTTTAAAATTATACCAAAAAAACGTTTTTCTTAAAAATCACACAAAAACTGCAGAAACTTTTTTATTTCTTTATAAAAAAATGTAAATTTTGTTTAAATAATTTTATTTTCATGAAATCTAATTAGAAATGTAGTTTTAAAATTTTTCGGACGATTATTTTTAAAATTATACCAAAAAAACGTTATTTTTTAGAAATAATGCGCTTTTCTTAAAATCAAACAAAAACTGCTGTAACTTTTATATTTCCTAATAAAAAAATGTAAATTTTGTTTAAATAATTTTATTTTCATGAAATCTACTTAGAGATGTAGTTTTAAAATTGTTGGGACGATTATTTTTAAAATTATACCAAAAAACGTTATTTTTTTAGAAATAATGCGTTTTTCTTAAAAATCAAACAAAAACTGCTGTAACTTTTTTAATTCTTTATAAAAAAATGTAAATTTTGTTTAAATAATTTTATTTTCATGAAGTCTAATTAGAAATGTACTTTTAAAATTTTTCGGACGATTATTTTTAAAATTATATCAAAAAAACGTTATTTTTTAGAAATAATGCGTTTTTCTTAAAAATCAAACAAAAACTGCTGTAACTTTTTTATTTCTTTATAAAAAAATGTAAATTTTGTTTAAATAATTTTATTTTCATGAAATCTAATTAGAAATATAGTTTTAAAATTTTTCTGACGATTATTTTTAAAATTATACCAAAAAAACGTTTTTCTTAAAAATCACACAAAAACTGCAGAAACTTTTTTATTTCTTTATAAAAAAATGTAAATTTTGTTTAAATAATTTTATTTTTATGAAATCTAATTAGAAATGTAGTTTTAAAATTTTTCGGACGATTATTTTTAAAATTATACCAAAAAAACGTTTTTCTTAAAAATCACACAAAGCTGCAGAAACTTTTTTATTTCTTTATAAAAAAATGTAAATTTTGTTTAAATAATTTTATTTTTATGAAATCTAATTAGAAATGTAGTTTTAAAATTTTTCGGACGATTATATTTAAAATAATACCAAAAAACCTTATTTTTTAGAAATAATGCCTTTTTCTAAAAAATCAAACAAAAACTGCTGTAACTTTTTTAATTCTTTATAAAAAAATGTAAATTTTGTTTAAATAATTTTATTTTCATGAAGTCTAATTAGAAATGTACTTTTAAAATTTTTCGGACGATTATTTTTAAAATTATATCAAAAAAACGTTATTTTTTAGAAATAATGCGTTTTTCTTAAAAATCAAACAAAAACTGCTGTAACTTTTTTATTTCTTTATAAAAAAATGTAAATTTTGTTTAAATAATTTTATTTTCATGAAATCTAATTAGAAATATAGTTTTAAAATTTTTCTGACGATTATTTTTAAAATTATACCAAAAAAACGTTTTTCTTAAAAATCACACAAAAACTGCAGAAACTTTTTTATTTCTTTATAAAAAAATGTAAATTTTGTTTAAATAATTTTATTTTCATGAAATCTAATTAGAAATGTAGTTTTAAAATTTTTCGGACAATTATTTTTAAAATTATACCAAAAAAACGTTATTTTTTAGAAATAATGCGCTTTTCTTAAAAATCAAACAAAAACTGCTGTAACTTTTATATTTCGTAATAAAAAAATGTAAATTTTGTTTAAATAATTTTATTTTCATGATATCTACTTAGAGATGTAGTTTTAAAATTGTTGGGACGATTATTTTTAAAATTATACCAAAAAACGTTATTTTTTTAGAAATAATGCGTTTTTCTTAAAAATCAAACAAAAACTGCTGTAACTTTTTTATTTCTTTATAAAAAAATGTAAATTTTGTTTAAATAATTTTATTTTCATGAAATCTAATTAGAAATGTAGTTTTAAAATTTTTCGGACGATTATTTTTAAAATTATACCAAAAAAACGTTTTTCTTAAAAATCACACAAAAACTGCAGAAACTTTTTTATTTCTTTATAAAAAAATGTAAATTTTGTTTAAATAATTTTATTTTCATGAAATCTAATTAGAAATGTAGTTTTAAAATTTTTCGGACGATTATTTTTAAAATTATATCAAAAAAACTTTATTTTTTAGAAATAATGCGTTTTTCTTAAAAATCAAACAAAAACTGCTGCAACTTTTTTATTTCTTTATAAAAAAATGTAAATTTTGTTTAAATAATTTTATTTTCATGAAGTCTAATTAGAAATGTAGTTTTAAAATTTTTCGGACGATTATTTTTAAAATTATACCAAAAAAAACGTTATTTTTTAGAAATAATGCGTTTTTCTTAAAAATCATACAAAAACTGCTGTAACTTTTTTATTTCTTTATAAAAAAATGTAAATTTGGTTTAAATAATTTTATTTTCATGAAATCTAATTAGAAATGTAGTTTTAAAATTAATCGGACGATTATTTTTAAAATTATATCAAAAAACGTTATTTGTTAGAAATAATGTGTTTTTCTTAAAAATCAAACAAAAACTGCTGTAACTTTTTTATTTCTTTATAAAAAAATGTAAATTTTGTTTAAATAATTTTATTTTCATGAAATCTAATTATAAATGTAGTTTTAAAATTTTTCGGACGATTATTTTTAAAATTATACCAAAAAAACGTTTTTCTTAAAAATCACACAAAAACTGCAGAAACTTTTTTATTTCTTTATAAAAAAATGTAAATTTTGTTTAAATAATTTTATTTTCATGAAATCTAATTATAAATGTAGTTTTAAAACAAAAACTGCTGTAACTTTTTTATTTCTTTATAAAAAAATGTAAATTTTGTTTAAATAATTTTATTTTCATGAAATCTAATTAGAAATGTAGTTTTAAAATTTTTCGGACGATTATTTTTAAAATTATACCAAAAAAACGTTATTTTTTAGAAATAATGCGTTTTTCTTAAAAATCAAACAAAAACTGCTGTAACTTTTATATTTCCAAATAAAAAAATGTAAATTTTGTTTAAATAATTTTATTTTCATGAAATCTACTTAGAAATGTAGTTTTAAAATTTTTCGGACGATTATTTTTAAAATTATACCAAAAAAACGTTATTTTTTTAGAAATAATGCGTTTTTCTTAAAAATCAAACAAAAACTGCTGTAACTTTTTTATTTCTTTATAAAAAAATGTAAATTTTGTTTAAATAATTTTATTTTCATGAAATCTAATTAGAAATGTAGTTTTAAAATTTTTCGGACGATTATTTTTAAAATTATACCAAAAAAACGTTTTTCTTAAAAATCACACAAAAACTGCAGAAACTTTTTTATTTCTTTATAAAAAAATGTAAATTTTGTTTAAATAATTTTATTTTCATGAAATCTAATTAGAAATGTAGTTTTAAAATTTTTCGGACGATTATTTTTAAAATTATATCAAAAAAACGTTATTTTTTAGAAATAATGCGTTTTTCTTAAAAATCAAACAAAACCTGCTGTAACTTTTTTATTTCTTTATAAAAAAATGTAAATTTTGTTTCAATAATTTTATTTTCATGAAGTCTAATTAGAAATGTAGTTTTAAAATTTTTCGGACGATTATTTTTAAAATTATACCAAAAAAACGTTTTTCTTAAAAATCACACAAAAACTGCAGAAACTTTTTTATTTCTTTATAAAAAAATGTAAATTTTGTTTAAATAATTTTATTTTCATGAAATCTAATTAGAAATGTAGTTTTAAAATTTTCGGACGATTATTTTTAAAATTATACCAAAAAACGTTATTTTTTAGAAATAATGCGTTTTTCTTAAAAATCAAACAAAAACTGCTGTAACTTTTATATTTCCTAATAAAAAAATGTAAATTATGTTTAAATAATTTTATTTTTATGAAATCTACTTAGAAATGTAGTTTTAAAATTTTTGGGACGATTATTTTTAAAATTATACCAAAAAAACGTTATTTTTTAAGAAATAATGCGTTTTTCTTAAAAATCAAACAAAAACTGCTGTAACTTTTTTATTTCTTTATAAAAAAATGTAAATTTTGTTTAAATAATTTTATTTTCATGAAATCTAATTAGAAATGTAGTTTTAAAATTTTTCGGACGATTATTTTTAAAATAATACCAAAAAAACCTTATTTTTTAGAAATAATGCCTTTTTCTAAAAAATCAAACAAAAACTGCTGTAACTTTTTTATTTCTTTATAAAAAAATGTAAATTTTGTTTACATAATTTTATTTTCATGAAATCTAATTATAAATGTAGTTTTAAAATTTTTCGGACGATTATTTTTAAAATTATACCAAAAAAACGTTTTTCTTAAAAATCACACAAAAACTGCAGAAACTTTTTTATTTCTTTATAAAAAAATGTAAATTTTGTTTAAATAATTTTATTTTTATGAAATCTAATTAGAAATGTAGTTTTAAAATTTTTCGGACGATTATTTTTAAAATAATACCAAAAAAACCTTATTTTTTAGAAATAATGCCTTTTTCTAAAAAATCAAACAAAAACTGCTGTAACTTTTTTAATTCTTTATAAAAAAATGTAAATTTTGTTTAAATAATTTTATTTTCATGAAATCTAATTAGAAATGTAGTTTTAAAATTTTTCGGACGATTATTTTTAAAATTATATCAAAAAAACTTTATTTTTTAGAAATAATGCGTTTTTCTTAAAAATCAAACAAAAACTGCTGTAACTTTTTTATTTCTTTATAAAAAAATGTAAATTTTGTTTAAATAATTTTATTTTCATGAAATCTAATTAGAAATGTAGTTTTAAAATTTTTCGGACGATTATTTTTAAAATTATATCAAAAAAACGTTATTTTTTAGAAATAATGTGTTTTTCTTAAAAATCAAACAAAAACTGCTGTAACTTTTTTATTTCTTTATAAAAAAATGTAAATTTTGTTTAAATAATTTTATTTTCATGAAATCTAATTATAAATGTAGTTTTAAAATTTTTCGGACGATTATTTTTAAAATTATACCAAAAAAGCGTTTTTCTTAAAAATCACACAAAGCTGCAGAAACTTTTTTATTTCTTTATAAAAAAATGTAAATTTTGTTTAAATAATTTTATTTTTATGAAATCTAATTAGAAATGTAGATTTAAAATTTTTCGGACGATTATTTTTAAAATAATACCAAAAAACCTTATTTTTTAGAAATAATGCCTTTTTCTAAAAAATCAAACAAAAACTGCTGTAACTTTTTTAATTCTTTATAAAAAAATGTAAATTTTGTTTAAATAATTTTATTTTCATGAAATCTAATTAGAAATGTACTTTTAAAATTTTTCGGACGATTATTTTTAAAATTATATCAAAAAAACGTTATTTTTTAGAAATAATGCGTTTTTCTTAAAAATCAAACAAAACCTGCTGTAACTTTTTTATTTCTTTATAAAAAAATGTAAATTTTGTTTAAATAATTTTATTTTCATGAAGTCTAATTAGAAATGTAGTTTTAAAATTTTTCGGACGATTATTTTTAAAATTATACCAAAAAAACGTTTTTCTTAAAAATCACACAAAAACTGCAGAAACTTTTTTATTTCTTTATAAAAAAATGTAAATTTTGTTTAAATAATTTTATTTTCATGAAATCTAATTAGAAATGTAGTTTTAAAATTTTCGGACGATTATTTTTAAAATTATACCAAAAAACGTTATTTTTTAGAAATAATGCGTTTTTCTTAAAAATCAAACAAAAACTGCTGTAACTTTTATATTTCCTAATAAAAAAATGTAAATTTTGTTTAAATAATTTTATTTTCATGAAATCTACTTAGAAATGTAGTTTTAAAATTTTTGGGACGATTATTTTTAAAATTATACCAAAAAAACGTTATTTTTTAAGAAATAATGCGTTTTTCTTAAAAATCAAACAAAAACTGCTGTAACTTTTTTATATCTTTATAAAAAAATGTAAATTTTGTTTAAATAATTTTATTTTCATGAAATCTAATTAGAAATGTAGTTTTAAAATTTTTCGGACGATTATTTTTAAAATTATACCAAAAAAACGTTTTTCTTAAAAATCACACAAAAACTGCAGAAACTTTTTTATTTCTTTATAAAAAAATGTACATTTTGTTTAAATAATTTTATTTTCATGAAATCTAATTAGAAATGTAGTTTTATAATTTTTCGGACGATTATTTTTAAAATTATATCAAAAAAACTTTATTTTTTAGAAATAATGCGTTTTTCTTAAAAATCAAACAAAAACTGCTGCAACTTTTTTATTTCTTTATAAAAAAATGTAAATTTTGTTTAAATAATTTTATTTTCATGAAGTCTAATTAGAAATGTAGTTTTAAAATTTTTCGGACGATTATTTTTAAAATTATACCAAAAAAAACGTTATTTTTTAGAAATAATGCGTTTTTCTTAAAAATCATACAAAAACTGCTGTAACTTTTTTATTTCTTTATAAAAAAATGTAAATTTGGTTTAAATAATTTTATTTTCATGAAATCTAATTAGAAATGTAGTTTTAAAATTTTTCGGTCGATTATTTTTAAAATTATACCAAAAAAACGTTTTTCTTAAAAATCACACAAAAACTGCAGAAACTTTTTTATTTCTTTATAAAAAAATGTAAATTTTATTTAAATAATTTTATTTTCATGAAATCTAATTAGAAATGTAGTTTTAAAATTTTTCGGACGATTATTTTTAAAATTATATCAAAAAAACGTTATTTTTTAGAAATAATGCGTTTTTCTTAAAAATTAAACAAAAACTGCTGTAACTTTGTTATTTCTTTATAAAAAAATGTAAATTTTGTTTAAATAATTTTATTTTCATGAAATCTAATTAGAAATGTAGTTTTAAAATTTTTCGGACGATTATTTTTAAAATTATACCAAAAAAACGTTTTTCTTAAAAATCACACAAAAACTGCAGAAACTTTTTTATTTCTTTATAAAAAAATGTAAATTTTGTTTAAATAATTTTATTTTCATGAAATCTAATTAGAAGTGTAGTTTTAAAATTTTTCGGACGATTATTTTTAAAATTATACCAAAAAAACGTTATTTTTTTAGAAATAATGCGTTTTTCTTAAAAATCAAACAAAAACTGCTGTAACTTTTTTATTTCTTTATAAAAAAATGTAAATTTTGTTTAAATAATTTTATTTTCATGAAATCTAATTAGAAATGTAGTTTTAAAATTTTTCGGACGATTATTTTTAAAATTATACCAAAAAAACGTTTTTCTTAAAAATCACACAAAAACTGCAGAAACTTTTTTATTTCTTTATAAAAAAATGTAAATTTTGTTTAAATAATTTTATTTTCATGAAATCTAATTAGAAATGTAGTTTTAAAATTTTTCGGACGATTATTTTTAAAATTATATCAAAAAAACTTTATTTTTTAGAAATAATGCGTTTTTCTTAAAAATCAAACAAAAACTGCTGCAACTTTTTTATTTCTTTATAAAAAAATGTAAATTTTGTTTAAATAATTTTATTTTCATGAAGTCTAATTAGAAATGTAGTTTTAAAATTTTTCGGACGATTATTTTTAAAATTATACCAAAAATAACGTTATTTTTTAGAAATAATGCGTTTTTCTTAAAAATCATACAAAAACTGCTGTAACTTTTTTATTTTTTTATAAAAAAATGTAAATTTGGTTTAAATAATTTTATTTTCATGAAATCTAATTAGAAATGTAGTTTTAAAATTTTTCGGTCGATTATTTTTAAAATTATACCAAAAAAACGTTTTTCTTAAAAATCACACAAAAACTGCAGAAACTTTTTTATTTCTTTATAAAAAAATGTAAATTTTATTTAAATAATTTTATTTTCATGAAATCTAATTAGAAATGTAGTTTTAAAATTTTTCGGACGATTATTTTTAAAATTATATCAAAAAAACGTTATTTTTTAGAAATAATGCGTTTTTCTTAAAAATTAAACAAAAACTGCTGTAACTTTGTTATTTCTTTATAAAAAAATGTAAATTTTGTTTAAATAATTTTATTTTCATGAAGTCTAATTAGAAATGTAGTTTTAAAATTTTTCGGACGAATATTTTTAAAATTATACCAAAAAAACGTTTTTCTTAAAAATCACACAAAACTGCAGAAACTTTTTTATTTCTTTATAAAAAAATGTAAATTTTGTTTAAATAATTTTATTTTCATGAAATCTAATTAGAAGTGTAGTTTTAAAATTTTTCGGACGATTATTTTTAAAATTATACCAAAAAAACGTTATTTTTTTAGAAATAATGCGTTTTTCTTAAAAATCAAACAAAAACTGCTGTAACTTTTTTATTTCTTTATAAAAAAATGTAAATCTTGTTTAAATAATTTTATTTTCATTAAATCTAATTAGAAATGTAGTTTTAAAATTTTTCGGACGATTATTTTTAAAATAATACCAAAAAAACGTTATTTTTTAGAAATAATGCGTTTTTCTTAAAAATCAAACAAAAACTGCAGAAACTTTTTTATTTCTTTATAAAAAAATGTAAATTTTATTTAAATAATTTTATTTTAATGAAATCTAATTAGAAATGTAGTTTTAAAATTTTTCGGACAATTATTTTTAAAATTATATCAAAAAAACGTTATTTTTTAGAAATAATGCGTTTTTCTTAAAAATCAAACAAAAACTGCAGAAATTTTTTTATTTCTTTATAAAAAAATGTAAATTTTATTTAAATAATTTTATTTTCATGAAATCTAATTAGAAATGTAGTTTTAAAATTTTTCGGACGATTATTTTTAAAATTATATCAAAAAAACGTTATTTTTTAGAAATAATGCGTTTTTCTTAAAAATCAAACAAAAACTGCTGTAACTTTTTTATTTCTTTATAAAAAAATGTAAATTTTGTTTACATAATTTTATTTTCATAAAATCTAATTAGAAATGTAGTTTTAAAATTTTTCGGAAGATTATTTTTAAAATCATTCCAAAAAAACGTTTTTCTTAAAAATCACACAAAAACTGCAGAAACTTTTTTATTTCTCTATAAAAAAATGTAAATTTTATTTAAATAATTTTATTTTCATGAAATCTAATTAGAAATGTAGTTTTAAAATTTTTCGGACGATTATTTTTAAAATTATACCAAAAAAACGGTTTTCTTAAAAATCACACAAAAACTGCAGAAACTTTTTTATTTCTTTATAAAAAAATGTAAATTTTGTTTAAATAATTTTATTTTCATGAAATCTACTTAGAAATGTAGTTTTAAAATTTTTCGGACGATTATTTTTAAAATTATACCAAAAAAACGTTATTTTTTTAGAAATAATGCGTTTTTCTTAAAAATCAAACAAAAACTGCTGTAACTTTTTTATTTCTTTATAAAAAAAAGTAAATTTTGTTTAAATTATCTTATTTTTAAAGAATCTAATTAGATATGCCGTTTTAAAATTTTTTGGACGATTAAATTTAAAATTATACAAAAAAAAACGTTATTTTTAAGAAATAAAGCGTTTTTCTTAAAAATTAAACAAAAACTGCTGTAACTTTTTTATTCTTTATAAAAAAATGTAAATTTTGTGAAAATAATTTTATTTTCATGAAATCTAATTAGAAATGTCGTTTTAAAATTTTTTGGACGATTAATTTCAAAATTATTAAAAAAAAAACGTTATTTTTAAGAAATAATGCGTTTTTCTTAAATATCAAACAAAAACTGCTGTAACTTTTTTATTTCTTCATAAAAAAATGTAAATTTTATTTAAATAATTTTATTTTCATGAAATCTAATTAGAAATGCTGTTTTAAAATGTTTCGGACGATTAATTTTAAAATTATACAAAAAAAACGTTTTTCTTAAAAATCAAACAAAAACTGCTGTAACTTTTTTATTTCTTTATAAAAAAATGTAAATTTTGTTTAAATTATTTTATTTTCATAAAATCTAATTAGAAATGCTGTTTTAAAATGTTTCGGACGATTAATTTTAAAATTAAACAAAAAAAAAAAACGTTATTTTTAAGAAATAATGCGTTTTTCTTAAAAATCAAACAAAAACTGCTGTAACTTTTTTATTTCTTTATAAAAAAAAGTAAATTTTGTTTAAATTATTTTATTTTCATAAAATCTAATTAGAAATCCCGTTTTAAAATTTTTCGGACGATTAATTTTAAAATTATACAAAAAAAACGTTAATTTTAAGAAATAATGCGTTTTTGTTAAAAATTAAACAAAAACTGCTGTATCTTTTTTATTCTTTATAAAAAAATGTAAATTTTGTTTAAATAATTTTATTTTTATGAAATCTAATTAGAAATGCCGTTTTAAAGTTTTTAGGACGATTAATTTTAAAATTATACAAAAAAAACATTAATTTTAAGAAATAATGCGTTTTTCTTAAAAATCAAACAAAAACTAATGTATCTTTTTTATTTCTTTATAAATTAATGTAAATTTTGTTTAAATTTTTTTATTTTCATAAAATCTAAATAGAAATGCCGTTTTAAAATTTTTCGGACGAATCATTTTAAAATTATACAAAAAAAAACGTTATTTTTAGGAAATAATGCGTTTTTCTTAAAAATCAAACAAAAACTGCTGTAACTTCTTTATTACTTCATAAAAAAATGTAAATTTTGTTTAAATAATTTTATTTTCATTAAATTTAATTAGAAATGTCGTTTTAGAATTTTTCGGACGATTAGTTTTAAAATTATACCAAAAAAACGTTATTTTTTAGAAATAATGCGTTTTTCTTTAAAATCAAACAAAAACTGCTGTATCTTTTTTATTTCTTTATAAAAAAATGTAAATTTTGTTTAAACAATTTTATTTTCATGAAGTCTAAATAGAAATGCCGTTTTAATGTTTTTAGGACGATTAATTCTAAAATTAAACAAAAAAACGTTTTTCTTAAAAATCACACAAATACTGCAGAAACTTTTTTATTTCTTCATAAAACAATGTAAATTTTGTTAAAATAATTTTCTTTTCTTGAAATCTAATTAGAAATGTCATTTTAAAATTTTTTGGACGATTAATTTTAAAATTATACAAAAAAAAAACGTTATTTTTAGGAAATAATGCGTTTTTCTTAAAAATCAAACAAAAACTGCTGTAACTTCTTTATTTCTTCATAAAAAAATGTAAATTTTGTTTAAATAATTTTATTTTCATTAAATCTAATTAGAAATGTCGTTTTAGAATTTTTCGGAAGATTAGTTTTAAAATTATACAAAAAAAAACGTTTTTCTTAAAAATCACACAAAAACTGCAGAAACTTTTTTATTTCTTCAATAAACAATGTAAATTTTATTTAAATAATTTTATTTTCATGAAATCTAATTAGAAATGTCGTTTTAAAATTTTGTGGACGATTAATTTTAAAATTATACAAAAAAAACGTTATTTTTAAGAAATAATGCGTTTTTCTTAAAAATCAAACAAAAACTGCTGTAACTTTTTTATTTTTTCATAAAAAAATGTAAATGTTGTTTTAATAATTTTATTTTTATGAAATCTAATTAGAAATGTCGTTTTAAAATTCTTCGGACTATTAAATTTAAAATTATACAAAAAAAAACGTTATTTTTAAGAAATAATGCGTTTTTCTTAAAAATCAAACAAAAACTGCTGTAACTTTCTTATTTCTTTTTTAAAAAAATTTAAATTTTGTTTAAATTATTTTATTTTCATAAAATCTAAGTAGAAATGCCGTTTTAAATTTTTTCGGACGAATAATTTTAAAATTATACAAAAAAAACGTTATTTTTAAGAAATAATGCGTTTTTCTTAAAAATCAAACAAAAACTGCTGTAACTTTTTTATTTTTTCATAAAAAAATGTAAATGTTGTTTTAATAATTTTATTTTCATGAAATCTAATTAGAAATGTCGTTTTAAAATTTTTCGGACTATTAATTTTAAAATTATACAAAAAAAAACGTTATTTTTAAGAAATAATGCGTTTTTCTTAAATATCAAACAAAAACGCCTGTAACTTTTTTATTTCTTAATAAAAAAATGTAAATTTTGTTTAAATTATTTTATTTTCATAAAATCTAATTAGAAATGCCGTTTTAAAATTTTTCGGACTATTAATTTTAAAATTATACAAAAAAAAACGTTATTTTTAAGAAATAATGCGTTTTTCTTAAATATCAAACAAAAACGCCTGTAACTTTTTTATTTCTTAATAAAAAAATGTAAATTTTGTTTAAATTATTTTATTTTCATAAAATCTAATTAGAAATGTCGTTTTAAAATTTTTCGGACGATTAATTTTAAAATTATACAAAAAAAAAGGAATTTTTAAGAAATAATGCGTTTTTCTTAAAAATCAAACAAAAACTGCTGTAACTATTTTATTTCTTTGTAAAAAAGAGTAAATTTTGTTTAAATAATTTTATTTTCATGAAATATAATTAGAAATGTCGTTTTAAAATTTTTCGGAAGAATAATTTTAAAATTATACAAAAAAAAACGTTTTTCTTAAAAATCACCCAAAAACTGCAGAAACTTTTTTATTTCTTCTAACACCAATGTAGATTTTGTTTAAATAATTTTATTTTTATGAAATCTAATTAGAAATGTCGTTTAAAAATTTTTGGGACGATTAATTTTAAAATTATACAAAAAAAAACGTTATTTTTAAAAAATATTCCGTTTTTCTTAAAAATCAAACAAAAACTGCTGTAACTTTTTTATTTCTTCATAAAACAATGTAAATTTTGTTTAAATAATTTTATTTTCATGAAATCTAATTATAAATGTCATTTTAAAATTTTTCGGACGATTAATTTTAAAATTATACAAAAAAAAACGTTATTTTTAAGAAATAATGCGTTTTTCTTAAAAATCAAACAAAAACTGCTGTAACTTTTTTATTTCTTTATAAAAAAAAGGAAATTTTGTTTAAATTCTTTTAATTTCATGAAATCTAATTAGAAATGCTGTTTTAAAATTTTTCGGAAGATTAATTTTAAAATTATACAAAAAAAAAACTTTATTTTTAAGAGATAATGCGTTTTTCTTAAAAATCAAGCAAAAACTGCTGTAACTTTTTAATTTCTTTATAAAAAAATATAAATTTTATTTAAATTATTTTATTTTCATAAAGTCTAATTAGAAATGCAGTTTTAAAATTTTTGGCACAATTAATTTTAAAATTATACAAACAATAACGTTATTTTTAAGAAATAATGCGTTTTTCTTAAATATCAAACAAAAACGCCTGTAACTTTTTTATTTCTTAATAAAAAAATGTAAATTTTGTTTAAATTATTTTATTTTCATAAAATCTAATTAGAAATGTCGTTTTAAAATTTTTCGGACGATTAATTTTAAAATTATACAAAAAAAAAGGAATTTTTAAGAAATAATGCGTTTTTCTTAAAAATCAAACAAAAACTGCTGTAACTATTTTATTTCTTTGTAAAAAAGAGTAAATTTTGTTTAAATAATTTTATTTTCATGAAATATAATTAGAAATGTCGTTTTAAAATTTTTCGGAAGAATAATTTTAAAATTATACAAAAAAAACGTTTTTCTTAAAAATCACACAAAAACTGCAGAAACTTTTTTATTTCTTCTAAAACCAATGTAAATTTTGTTTAAATAATTTTATTTTTATGAAATCTAATTAGAAATGTCGTTTAAAAATTTTTTGGACGATTAATTTTAAAATTATACAAAAAAAAACGTTATTTTTAAAAATATTCCGTTTTTCTTAAAAATCAAACAAAAACTGCTGTAACTTTTTTATTTCTTCATAAAACAATGTAAATTTTGTTTAAATAATTTTATTTTCATGAAATCTAATTAGAAATGTCGTTTTAAAATTTTTCGGACGATTAATTTTAAAATTATACAAAAAAAAACGCTATTTTTAAGAAATAATGCGTTTTTCTTAAAAATCAAACAAAAACTGCTGTAACTTTTTTATTTCTTTATAAAAAAAAGGAAATTTTGTTTAAATTCTTTTAATTTCATGAAATCTAATTAGAAATGCTGTTTTAAAATTTTTCGCACAATTAATTTTAAAATTATACAAACAAAAACGTTATTTTTAAGAAATAATGCGTTTTTCTTAAAAATCAAGCAAAAACTGCTGTAACTTTTTAATTTCTTTATAAAAAAATATAAATTTTATTTAAATTATTTTATTTTCATAAAGTCTAATTAGAAATGCCGTTTTAAAATTTTTCGGATAATTAATTTTAAAATTATACAAAAAAAAACTTTATTTTTAAGAGATAATGCGTTTTTCTTAAAAATCAAGCAAAAACTGCTGTAACTTTTTAATTTCTTTATAAAAAAATATAAATTTTATTTAAATTATTTTATTTTAATAAAGTCTAATTAGAAATGCCGTTTTAAAATTTTTCGCACAATTAATTTTAAAATTATACAAACAAAAACGTTATTTTTAAGAAATAATGCGTTTTTCTTAAAAATCAAGCAAAAACTGCTGTAACTTTTTAATTTCTTTATAAAAAAATATAAATTTTATTTAAATTATTTTATTTTCATAAAGTCTAATTAGAAATGCCGTTTTAAAATTTTTCGGATAATTAATTTTAAAATTATACAAAAAAAACGTTATTTTTAAAAAATAATGCGTTTTTCTTAAAAATCAAACAAAAACTGCTGTAACTTTTTTATTTCTTTTTAAAAAAAATTTGAATTTTGTTTAAATTATTTTATTTTCATAAAATCTAAGTAGAAATGCCGTTTCAAATTTTTTCGGACGATTAATTTTAAAAATATACAAAAAAAAACGTTATTTTTAAGAAATAATGCGGTTTTCTTAAAAATCAAACAAAAACTGCTGTAACTTTTTTATTTTTTCATAAAAAAATGTAAATGTTGTTTTAATAATTTTATTTTCATGAAATCTAATTATAAATGTAGTTTTAAAATTTTTCGGACGAATAATTTTAAAATTATACAAAAAAACGTTTTTCTTAAAAATCACACAAAAACTGCAGAAACTTTTTAATTTCTTCAATAAACAATGTAAATTTTGTTTAAATAATTTTATTTTCATGAAATCTAATTAGAAATGTCGTTTTAAAATTTTTTGGACGATTAATTTTAAAATTATACAAAAAAAACGTTATTTTTAAAAAATAATGCGTTTTTCTTAAAAATCAAACAAAAACTGCTGTAACTTTTTTATTTCTTTATAAAAAAATGTAAATTTTGTTAAAATTATTTTATTTTCATAAAATCTAATTAGAAATGCCGTTTTAAAATTTTTTGGACGATTAATTTTAAAATTATACAAAAAAAAACGTTATTTTTAAGAAATAATGCGTTTTTCTTAAATATCAAACAAAAACGCCTGTAACTTTTTTATTTCTTTATAAAAAAATGTAAATTTTATTTAAATTATTTTATTTTTATAAAATCTAATTAGAAATGTCGTTTTAAAATTTTTCGGACGATTAATTTTAAAATTATACAAAAAAAAGGAATTTTTAAGAAATAATGCGGTTTTTCAAACAAAAACTGCTGTAACTTTTTTATTTTTTCATAAAAAAATGTAAATGTTGTTTTAATAATTTTATTTTCATGAAATCTAATTAGAAATGTCGTTTTAAAATTTTTCGGACGAATAATTTTAAAATTATACAAAAAAACGTTTTTCTTAAAAATCACACAAAAACTGCAGAAACTTTTTAATTTCTTCAATAAACAATGTAAATTTTGTTTAAATAATTTTATTTTCATGAAATCTAATTAGAAATGTCGTTTTAAAATTTTTCGGACGAATAATTTTAAAATTATACAAAAAAAACGATTTTCTTAAAAATTACACAAAAACTGCAGAAACTTTTTTATTTCTTCTAAAACCAATGTAAATTTTGTTTCAATAATTTTATTTTTATGAAATCTAATTAGAAATGCCGTTTTAAAGTTTTTAGGACGATTAATTTTAAAATTAAACAAAAAAACGTTTTTCTTAAAAATCACACAAATACTGAAGAAACTTTTTTATTTCTTCATAAAACAATGTAAATTTTGTTTAAATAATTTTATTTACATGAAATCTTATCAGAAATGTCGTTTTAAAAGTTTTCGGGCGATTAATTTTAAAATTATACAAAAAAAACGTTATTTTTAAGAAATAATGCGTTTTTCTTAAAAATCAAACAAAAACTGCTGTAACTTTTTTATTTCTTCCTAAAATAATGTAAATTTTGTTTAAATAATTTTATTTTCATGAAATCTAATTAGAAATGTCGTTTTAAAATTTTTCGGACGATTAATTTTAAAATTATTCAAAAAAAACGTTTTTCTTAAAAATCACACAAAAACTGCAGAAACTTTTTTATTTCATCATAAAACAATGAAAATTTTGTTTAAATAATTTTACTTTCATAAAATCTAATTAGAAATATTGTTTTAAAATTTTTTGGACGATTAATTTTAAAATTATACAAAAAAAACGTTATTTTTAAGAAATAATGCGTTTTTCTTAAAAATCAATCAAAAACAGCTGTAACTTCTTTATTTCTTTTTAAAAAAATGAATGTAAATTTTGCTTAAATAATTTTATTTTCATGAAATTTATTTAGAAATGTCATTTTAAAATTTTTCGGACAAATAATTTTAAAATTATACAAAAAAAAAGTTTTTCTTAAAAATCAAACAGAAACTGCAGAAACTTTTTTATTTCTTCTTAAAACATTGTAAATTTTGATAAATAATTTAATTTTCATGAAATCTAATTAGAAATGTCCTTTTAAAATTTTTCGGACGAATAATTTTAAAATTATACAAAAAAAAACGTTATTTTTAAGAAATAATGCGTTTTTTCTTAAAAATCAAACAAAAACTGCTGTAACTTCTTTATTTCTTCATAAAAAAATGTAAATTTTGTTTAAATAATTTTATTTTCATGAAATCTAATTAGAAATGTCGTTTTAAATTTTTTCGGACGATTAATTTTAAAATTATACAAAATAAACGTTTTTTTTAAGAATTAATGCGAATTTCTTAAAAATCAAACAAAAACTGCTTTAACTTTTTTATTTCTTTATAAAAAAATAAAAATTTTGTTTAAATTATTTTATTTTCATAAAATCTAATTAGAAATGCCATTTTAAATTGTTTCGGACGATTAATTTTAAAATTAAACAAAAAAAAAAACGTTATTTTTAAGAATTAATGCGTTTTTCTTAAAAATCAAACAAAAACTGCTGTAACTTTTTAATTTCTTTATAAAAAAATATAAATTTTATTTAAATTATTTTATTTTCATAAAGTCTAATTAGAAATGCCGTTTTAAAATTTTTCGGACAATTAATTTTAAAATTATACAAACAAAAACGTTATTTTTAAGAAATAAGGCGTTTTTCTTAAAAATCAAACAAAAACTGCTGTAACTTTTTTATTTATTTATATAAAAAAGTAAATTATTAATTAATTAAATTATTATTAAATTAAATTATTAATGCCGTTTTAAAATTTTTCGGACAATTAAATTTAAAATTATACAAAAAAAAAACGTTATTTTTAAGAAATAATGCGTTTTTCTTAAAAATTAAACAAAAACTGTTGTATCTTTTTTATTCTTTATAAAAAAATGTAAATTTTGTTTTTATGAAATCTATTAAGAAATGACGCTTTAAAGTTTTTAGGACGATTAATTTTAAAATTAAACAAAAAAACGTTTTTCTTAAAAATCACACAAATACTGCAGAAACTTTTTTCTTTCTTCATAAAACAATGTAAATTTTGTTTAAATAATTTTCTTTTCTTGAAATCCAATTAGAAATGTCATTTTAAAATTTTTTGGACGATTAATTTTAAAATTATACAAAAAAAACGTTATTTTTAAGAAATAATGCGTTTTTCTTAAAAATCAAACAAAAACTGCTGTAACTTTTTTATTTTTTCATAAAAAAACGTAAATGTTGTTTTAATAATTTTATTTTCATGAAATCTAATTAGAAATGTCGTTTTAAAATTTTTCGGACGAATAATTTTAAAATTATACAAAAAAACGTTTTTCTTAAAAATCACACAAAAACTGCAGAAACTTTTTTATTTCTTCAATAAACAATGTAAGTTTTGTTTAAATAATTTAATTTTCATGAAATCTAATTAGAAATGTCGTTTTAAAATTTTTTCGGACGATTAATTTTAAAATTATACAAAAAAAACGTTATTTTTAAGAAATAATGCGTTTTTCTTAAAAATCAAACAAAAACTGCTGTAACTTTTTATTTCTTTATAAAAAATTGTATATTTTATTTAAATAATTTTATTTTCATCAAATCCAATTAGAAATGTCGTTTTAAAATTTTTTGGACTATTAATTTTAAAATTATACAAAAAAAAACGTTATTTTTAAGAAATTATGCGTTTTTCTTAAAAATCAAACAAAAACTGCTGTAACTTTTTTATTTCTTTATAAAAAAATGTAAATTTTGTTTAAATTGTTTTATTTTCATAAAATCTAATTAGAAATGCCGTTTTAAAATTTTTCGGATGATTAATTTTAAAATTATACAAAAAAAAATTATTTTTAAAAAATAATGCCTTTTTCTTAAAAATGAAACTAAAACTGCTGTAACTTTTTTATTTCTTTATAAAAAAATGTAAATTTTGTTTAAATAATTTTATTTTCATAAAATCTAATTAGAAATGCCGTTTAAAAGTTTTAAGGACGATTAATTTTAAAATTAAACAAAAAAACATTTTTCTTAAAAATCACACAAAAACTGCAGAAACTTTTTTATTTCTTCTTAAAACAATGTAAATTTTGTTTAAATAATTTTATTTTCATGAAATCTAATTAGAAATGTCGTTTTAAAATTTTTCGGAGGATTAATTTTAAAATTATACAAAAAAAAAACGTAATTTTTAAGAAATTATGCGTTTTTCTTAAAAATCAAACAAAAACTGCTGTAACTTTTTTATTTCTTCATAAATAAATGTAAATTTTGATTAAATAATTTTATTTTCATGAAATCTAATTAGAAATGTCGTTTTAAAATTTTTCGGACGATTAATTTTAAAATTATACAAAAAAAACGTTTTTCTTAAAAATCACACAAAAACTGCAGAAACTTTTTATTTCTTCATAAAACAATGTAAATTTTGTTGAAATAATTTCATTTTCATGAAATATAATTAGAAATGTCGTTTTAAAATTTTTTGGACGATTAATTTTAAAATTATACAAAAAAAAACGTTATTTTTAGGAAATAATGCGTTTTTCTTAAAAATCAAACAAAAACTGCTGTAACTTCTTTATTTCTTCATAAAAAAATGTAAATTTTGTTTAAATAATTTTATTTTCATGAAATCTAATTAGAAATGTCGTTTTAAATTTTTTCGGACGATTAATTTTAAAATTATACAAAATAAACGTTTTTTTTAAGAATTAATGCGAATTTCTTAAAAATCAAACAAATACTGCTGTAACTTTTTTATTTCTTTATAAAAAAATAAAAATTTTGTTTAAATTATTTTATTTTCATAAAATCTAATTAGAAGTCGTTTTAAAATTTTTCGGACGATTAATTTTAAAATTATACAAAAAAAAACGTAATTTTTAAGAAATAATGCGTTTTTCTTAAAAATCAAACAAAAACTGCTGTAACTATTTTATTTCTTTGTAAAAAAGAGTAAATTTTGTTTAAATAATTTTATTTTCATGAAATATAATTAGAAATGTCGTTTTAAAATTTTTCGGACGAATAATTTTAAAATTATACAAAAAAAACGTTTTTCTTAAAAATCAAACAAAAAAAAACGTTTTTCTTAAAAATCACACATAAACTGCAGAAACTTTTTTATTTCTTCTAAAACCAATGTAAATTTTGTTTAAATTATTTTATTTTCATAAAATCTAATTAGAAATGCCGTTTTAAAATTTTTCGGACGATTAATTTTAAAATTATACAAAAAAAACGTTATTTTTAAGAAACAATGCGTTTTTCTTAAAAATCAAACAAAAACTGCTGTAACTTTTTATTTCTTTATAAAAAATTGTATATTTTATTTAAATAATTTTATTTTCATAAAATCCAATTAGAAATGTCGTTTTAAAATTTTTTGGACAATTAATTTTAAAATTATACCAAAAAAAACGTTATTTTTAAGAAATTATGCGTTTTTCTTAAAAATCAAACAAAAACTGCTGTAACTTTTTTATATCTTAATAGAAAAATGTAAATTTTGTTTAAATAATTTTATTTTCATGATATTTAATTAGGAATGTCGTTTTAAAATTTTTCGGACGTTTAATTTTAAAATTATACAAAAAAAACGTTTTTGTTAAAAATCACACAAAAACTGCAGAAACTTTTTTATTTCTTCTTAAAACAATGTAAATTTTGTTTAAATAATTTTATTTTCATGAAATCTAATTAGAAATGTCGTTTTAAAATTTTTCGGACGATTAATTTTAAAATTATACAAAAAAAACGTTTTTGTTAAAAATCACACAAAAACTGCAGAAACTTTTTTATTTCTTCTTAAAACAATGTAAATTTTGTTTAAATAATTTTATTTTCATGAAATCTAATTAGAAATGTCG
>CAXARA010001532.1:0-15318 GCA_963971135.1 Stenus bimaculatus
CGATTATTTTTAAAATTATACCAAAAAAACGTTTTTCTTAAAAATCACACAAAAACTGCAGAAACTTTTTTATTTCTTTATAAAAAAATGTAAATTTTGTTTAAATAATTTTATTTTCATGAAATCTAATTAGAAATGTAGTTTTAAAATTTTTCGGTCGATTATTTTTAAAATTATACCAAAAAAACGTTTTTCTTAAAAATCACACAAAAACTGCAGAAACTTTTTTATTTCTTTATAAAAAAATGTAAATTTTGTTTAAATAATTTTATTTTCATGAAATCTAATTAGAAATGTAGTTTTAAAATTTTTCGGACGACTACTTTTAAAATTATATCAAAAAAACGTTATTTTTTAGAAATAATGCGTTTTTCTTAAAAATCAAACAAAAACTGCTGTAACTTTTTTATTTCTTTATAAAAAAATGTAAATTTTGTTTAAATAATTTTATTTTCATGAAATCTAATTAGAAATGTAGTTTTAAAATTTTTCGGTCGATTATTTTTAAAATTATACCAAAAAAACGTTTTTCTTAAAAATCACACAAAAACTGCAGAAACTTTTTTATTTCTTTATAAAAAAATGTAAATTTTTTTTAAATAATTTTATTTTCATGAAATCTAATTATAAATGTAGTTTTAAAATTTTTCGGACGATTACTTTTAAAATTATATCAAAAAAACGTTATTTTTTAGAAATAATGCGTTTTTCTTAAAAATCAAACAAAAACTGCTGTAACTTTTTTATTTCTTTATAAAAAAATGTAAATTTTGTTTAAATAATTTTATTTTCATGAAATCTAATTAGAAATGTAGTTTTAAAATTTTTCGGTCGATTATTTTTAAAATTATACCAAAAAAACGTTTTTCTTAAAAATCACACAAAAACTGCAGAAACTTTTTTATTTCTTTATAAAAAAATGTAAATTTTGTTTAAATAATTTTATTTTCATGAAATCTAATTAGAAATGTAGTTTTAAAATTTTTCTGTCTATTATTTTTGAAATTATACCAAAAAAACGTTATTTTTTAGAAATAATGCGTTTTTATTAAAAATCAAACAAAAACTGCTGTAACTTTTTTATTTCTTTATAAAAAAATGTAAATTTTGTTTAAATAATTTTATTTTCATGAAATCTAATTAGAAATGTAGTTTTAAAATTTTTCTGTCGATTATTTTTAAAATTATACCAAAAAAACGTTATTTTTTAGAAATAATTCGTTTTTCTTAAAAATCAAACAAAAACTGCTGTAACTTTTTTATTTCTTTATAAAAAAATGTAAATTTTGTTTAAATAATTTGATTTTCATGAAATCTAATTAGAAATGTAGTTTTAAAATTTTTCGGTCGATTATTTTTAAAATTATACCAAAAAAACGTTTTTCTTAAAAATCACACAAAAACTGCAGAAACTTTTTTATTTCTTTATAAAAAAATGTAAATTTTGTTTAAATAATTTTATTTTTATGAAATCTAATTAGAAATGTAGTTTTAAAATTTTTCGGTCGATTATTTTTAAAATTATACCAAAAAAACGTTTTTCTTAAAAATCACACAAAAACTGCAGAAACTTTTTTATTTCTTTATAAAAAAATGTAAATTTTGTTTAAATAATTTTATTTTCATGAAATCTAATTAGAAATGTAGTTTTAAAATTTTTCGGACGATTACTTTTAAAATTATATCAAAAAAACGTTATTTTTTAGAAATAATGCGTTTTTCTTAAAAATCAAACTAAAACTGCTGTAACTTTTTTATTTCTTTATAAAAAAAATGTAAATTTTGTTTAAATAATTTTATTTTCATGAAATCTAATTAGAAATGTAGTTTTAAAATTTTTCGGTCGATTATTTTTAAAATTATACCAAAAAAACGTTTTTCTTAAAAATCACACAAAAACTGCAGAAACTTTTTTATTTCTTTATAAAAAAATGTAAATTTTGTTTAAATAATATTATTTTCATGAAATCTAATTAGAAATGTAGTTTTAAAATTTTTCGGACGATTACTTTTAAAATTATATCAAAAAAACGTTATTTTTTAGAAATAATGCGTTTTTCTTAAAAATCAAACAAAAACTGCTGTAACTTTTTTACTTCTTTATAAAAAAATGTAAATTTTGTTTAAATAATTTTATTTTCATGAAATCTAATTAGAAATGTAGTTTTAAAATTTTTCGGTCGATTATTTTTAAAATTATACCAAAAAAACGTTTTTCTTAAAAATCACACAAAAACTGCAGAAACTTTTTTATTTCTTTATAAAAAAATGTAAATTTTGTTTAAATAATTTTATTTTCATGAAATCTAATTAGAAATGTAGTTTTAAAATTTTTCGGACGATTACTTTTAAAATTATATCAAAAAAACGTTATTTTTTAGAAATAATGCGTTTTTCTTAAAAATCAAACAAAAACTGCTGTAACTTTTTTATTTCTTTATAAAAAAATGTAAATTTTGTTTAAATAATTTCATTTTCATGAAATCTAATTAGAAATGTAGTTTTAAAATTTTTCGGTCGATTATTTTTAAAATTATACCAAAAAAACGTTTTTCTTAAAAATCACACAAAAACTGCAGAAACTTTTTTATTTCTTTATAAAAAAATGTAAATTTTGTTTAAATAATTTTATTTTCATGAAATCTAATTAGAAATGTAGTTTTAAAATTTTTCGGACGATTACTTTTAAAATTATATCAAAAAAACGTTATTTTTTAAAAATAATGCGTTTTTTTTTAAAAATCAAACAAAAACTGCTGTAACTTTTTTATTTCTTTATAAAAAAATGTAAATTTTGTTTAAATAATTTTATTTTCATGAAATCTAATTAGAAATGTAGTTTTAAAATTTTTCGGTCGATTATTTTTAAAATTATACCAAAAAAACGTTTTTCTTAAAAATCACACAAAAACTGCAGAAACTTTTTTATTTCTTTATAAAAAAATGTAAATTTTGTTTAAATAATTTTATTTTCATGAAATCTAATTAGAAATGTAGTTTTAAAATTTTTCGGTCGATTATTTTTAAAATTATACCAAAAAAACGTTTTTCTTAAAAATCACACAAAAACTGCAGAAACTTTTTTATTTCTTTATAAAAAAATGTAAATTTTGTTTAAATAATTTTATTTTCATGAAATCTAATTAGAAATGTAGTTTTAAAATTTTTCGGACGATTACTTTTAAAATTATATCAAAAAAAACGTTATTTTTTAGAAATAATGCGTTTTTCTTAAAAATCAAACTAAAACTGCTGTAACTTTTTTATTTCTTTATAAAAAAATGTAAATTTTGTTTAAATAATTTTATTTTCATGAAATCTAATTAGAAATGTAGTTTTAAAATTTTTCGGTCGATTATTTTTAAAATTATACCAAAAAAACGTTTTTCTTAAAAATCACACAAAAACTGCAGAAACTTTTTTATTTCTTTATAAAAAAATGTAAATTTTGTTTAAATAATATTATTTTCATGAAATCTAATTAGAAATGTAGTTTTAAAATTTTTTGGACGATTACTTTTAAAATTATATCAAAAAAACGTTATTTTTTAGAAATAATGCGTTTTTCTTAAAAATCAAACAAAAACTGCTGTAACTTTTTTATTTCTTTATAAAAAAATGTAAATTTTGTTTAAATAATTTTATTTTCATGAAATCTAATTAGAAATGTAGTTTTAAAATTTTTCGGTCGATTATTTTTAAAATTATACCAAAAAAACGTTTTTCTTAAAAATCACACAAAAACTGCAGAAACTTTTTTATTTCTTTATAAAAAAATGTAAATTTTGTTTAAATAATTTTATTTTCATGAAATCTAATTAGAAATGTAGTTTTAAAATTTTTCGGACGATTACTTTTAAAATTATATCAAAAAAACGTTATTTTTTAGAAATAATGCGTTTTTCTTAAAAATCAAACAAAAACTGCTGTAACTTTTTTATTTCTTTATAAAAGAATGTAAATTTTGTTTAAATAATTTTATTTTCATGAAATCTAATTAGAAATGTAGTTTTAAAATTTTTCGGTCGATTATTTTTAAAATTATACCAAAAAAACGTTTTTCTTAAAAATCACACAAAAACTGCAGAAACTTTTTTATTTCTTTATAAAAAATTGTAAATTTTGTTTAAATAATATTATTTTCATGAAATCTAATTAGAAATGTAGTTTTAAAATTTTTCGGACGATTACTTTTAAAATTATATCAAAAAAACATTATTTTTTAGAAATAATGCGTTTTTCTTAAAAATCAAACAAAAACTGCTGTAACTTTTTTATTTCTTTATAAAAAAATGTAAATTTTGTTTAAATAATATTATTTTCATGAAATCTAATTAGAAATGTAGTTTTAAAATTTTTCGGACGATTACTTTTAAAATTATATCAAAAAAACGTTATTTTTTAGAAATAATGCGTTTTTCTTAAAAATCAAACAAAAACTGCTGTAACTTTTTTATTTCTTTATAAAAAAATGTAAATTTTGTTTAAATAATTTTATTTTCATGAAATCTAATTAGAAATGTAGTTTTAAAATTTTTCGGTCGATTATTTCAAATTTATACCAAAAAAACGTTTTTCTTAAAAATCAAACTAAAACTGCTGTAACTTTTTTATTTCTTTATAAAAAAATGTAAATTTTGTTTAAATAATATTATTTTCATGAAATCTAATTAGAAATGTAGTTTTAAAATTTTTCGGACGATTACTTTTAAAATTATATCAAAAAAACGTTATTTTTTAGAAATAATGCGTTTTTCTTAAAAATCAAACAAAAACTGCTGTAACTTTTTTATTTCTTTATAAAAAAATGTAAATTTTGTTTAAATAATTTTATTTTCATGAAATCTAATTAGAAATGTAGTTTTAAAATTTTTCGGTCGATTATTTTTAAAATTATACCAAAAAAACGTTTTTCTTAAAAATCACACAAAAACTGCAGAAACTTTTTTATTTCTTTATAAAAAAATGTAAATTTTGTTTAAATAATTTTATTTTCATGAAATCTAATTAGAAATGTAGTTTTAAAATTTTTCGGACGATTACTTTTAAAATTATATCAAAAAAACGTTATTTTTTAGAAATAATGCGTTTTTCTTAAAAATCAAACAAAAACTGCTAACTTTTTTATTTCTTTATAAAAAAATGTAAATTTTGTTTAAATAATTTTATTTTCATGAAATCTAATTAGAAATGTAGTTTTAAAATTTTTCGGTCGATTATTTTTAAAATTATACCAAAAAAACCTTTTTCTTAAAAATCACACAAAAACTGCAGAAACTTTTTTATTTCTTTATAAAAAAATGTAAATTTTGTTTAAATAATTTTATTTTCATGAAATCTAATTAGAAATGTAGTTTTAAAATTTTTCGGACGATTACTTTTAAAATTATATCAAAAAAACGTTATTTTTTAGAAATAATGCGTTTTTCTTAAAAATCAAACTAAAACTGCTGTAACTTTTTTATTTCTTTATAAAAAAATGTAAATTTTGTTTAAATAATTTTATTTTCATGAAATCTAATTAGAAATGTAGTTTTAAAATTTTTCGGTCGATTATTTTTAAAATTATACCAAAAAAACGTTTTTCTTAAAAATCACACAAAAACTGCAGAAACTTTTTTATTTCTTTATAAAAAAATGTAAATTTTGTTTAAATAATTTTATTTTCATGAAATCTAATTAGAAATGTAGTTTTAAAATTTTTCGGACGATTACTTTTAAAATTATATCAAAAAAACGTTATTTTTTAGAAATAATGCGTTTTTCTTAAAAATCAAACAAAAACTGCTGTAACTTTTTTATTTCTTTATAAAAAAATGTAAATTTTGTTTAAATAATTTTATTTTCATGAAATCTAATTAGAAATGTAGTTTTAAAATTTTTCGGTCGATTATTTTTAAAATTATACCAAAAAAACGTTTTTCTTAAAAATCACACAAAAACTGCAGAAACTTTTTTATTTCTTTATAAAAAAATGTAAATTTTGTTTAAATAATTTTATTTTCATGAAATCTAATTAGAAATGTAGTTTTAAAATTTTTCAGACGATTACTTTTAAAATTATATCAAAAAAACGTTATTTTTTAGAAATAATGCGTTTTTCTTAAAAATCAAACAAAAACTGCAGTAACTTTTTTATTTCTTTATAAAAAAATGTAAATTTTGTTTAAATAATTTTATTTTCATGAAATCTAATTAGAAATGTAGTTTTAAAATTTTTCGGTCGATTATTTTTAAAATTATATCAAAAAATCGTTATTTTTTAGAAATAATGCGTTTTTCTTAAAAATCAAACAAAAACTGCTGTAACTTTTTTATTTCTTTATAAAAAAATGTAAATTTTGTTTAAATAATTTTATTTTCATGAAATCTAATTAGAAATGTAGTTTTAAAATTTTTCGGACGATTACTTTTAAAATTATATCAAAAAAACGTTATTTTTTAGAAATAATGCGTTTTTCTTAAAAATCAAACTAAAACTGCTGTAACTTTTTTATTTCTTAATAAAAAACTGTAAATTTTGTTTAAATAATTTTATTTTCATGAAATCTAATTAGAAATGTAGTTTTAAAATTTTTCGGACGATTATTTTTAAAATTATACCAAAAAAACGTTTTTCTTAAAAATCACACAAAAACTGCAGAAACTTTTTTATTTCTTTATAAAAAATTGTAAATTTTGTTTAAATAATTTTATTTTCATGAAATCTAATTAGAAATGTAGTTTTAAAATTTTTCGGTCGATTATTTTTAAAATTATACCAAAAAAACGTTTTTCTTAAAAATCACACAAAAACTGCAGAAACTTTTTTATATCTTTATAAAAAAATGTAAATTTTGTTTAAATAATTTTATTTTCATGAAATCTAATTAGAAATGTAGTTTTAAAATTTTTCGGACGATTACTTTTAAATTATATCAAAAAAACGTTATTTTTAGAAATAATGCGTTTTTCTTAAAAATCAAACTAAAACTGCAGAAACTTTTTTATTTCTTTATAAAAAAATTTAAATTTTGTTTAAATAATTTTATTTTCATGAAATCTAATTAGAAATGTAGTTTTAAAATTTTTCGGACGATTACTTTTAAAATTATATCAAAAAAACGTTATTTTTTAGAAATAATGCGTTTTTCTTAAAAATCAAACTAAAACTGCTGTAACTTTTTTATTTCTTTATAAAAAAATGTAAATTTTGTTTAAATAATTTTATTTTCATGAAATCTAATTAGAAATGTAGTTTTAAAATTTGTCGGTCGATTATTTTTAAAATTATACCAAAAAAACGTTTTTCTTAAAAATCACACAAAAACTGCAGAAACTTTTTTATATCTTTATAAAAAAATGTAAATTTTGTTTAAATAATTTTATTTTCATGAAATCTAATTAGAAATGTAGTTTTAAAATTTTTCGGACGATTACTTTTAAAATTATATCAAAAAAACGTTATTTTTTAGAAATAATGCGTTTTTCTTAAAAATCAAACTAAAACTGCAGAAACTTTTTTATTTCTTTATAAAAAAATTTAAATTTTGTTTAAATAATTTTATTTTCATGAAATCTAATTAGAAATGTAGTTTTAAAATTTTTCGGACGATTACTTTTAAAATTATATCAAAAAAACGTTATTTTTAGAAATAATGCGTTTTTCTTAAAAATCAAACTAAAACTGCTGTAACTTTTTTATTTCTTTATAAAAAAATGTAAATTTTGTTTAAATAATTTTATTTTCATGAAATCTAATTAGAAATGTAGTTTTAGAATTTTTCGGTCGATTATTTTTAAAATTATACCAAAAAAACGTTTTTCTTAAAAATCACACAAAAACTGCAGAAACTTTTTTATTTCTTTATAAAAAAATGTAAATTTTGTTTAAATAATTTTATTTTCATGAAATCTAATTAGAAATGTAGTTTTAAAATTTTTCGGACGATTACTTTTGAAATTATATCAAAAAAACGTTATTTTTTAGAAATAATGCGTTTTTCTTAAAAATCAAACAAAAACTGCTGTAACTTTTTTATTTCTTTATAAAAAAATGTAAATTTTGTTTAAATAATTTTATTTTCATGAAATGTAATTAGAAATGTAGTTTTAAAATTTTTCGGTCGATTATTTTTAAAATTATACCAAAAAAACGTTTTTCTTAAAAATCACACAAAAACTGCAGAAACTTTTTTATTTCTTTATAAAAAAATGTAAATTTTGTTTAAATAATTTTATTTTCATGAAATCTAATTAGAAATGTAGTTTTAAAATTTTTCGGACGATTACTTTTAAAATTATATCAAAAAAACGTTATTTTTTAGAAATAATGCGTTTTTCTTAAAAATCAAACAAAAACTGCTGTAACTTTTTTATTTCTTTATAAAAAAATGTAAATTTTGTTTAAATAATTTTATTTTCATGAAATCTAATTAGAAATGTAGTTTTAAAATTTTTCGGTCGATTATTTTTAAAATTATACCAAAAAAACGTTTTTCTTAAAAATCACACAAAAACTGCAGAAACTTTTTTATTTCTTTATAAAAAAATGTAAATTTTGTTTAAATAATTTTATTTTCATGAAATCTAATTAGAAATGTAGTTTTAAAATTTTTCGGACGATTACTTTTAAAATTATATCAAAAAAACGTTATTTTTTAGAAATAATGCGTTTTTCTTAAAAATCAAACAAAAACTGCTGTAACTTTTTTATTTCTTTATAAAAAAATGTAAATTTTGTTTAAATAATTTTATTTTCATGAAATCTAATTAGAAATGTAGTTTTAAAATTTTTCGGTCGATTATTTTTAAAATTATACCAAATAAACGTTTTTCTTAAAAATCACACAAAAACTGCAGAAACTTTTTTATTTCTTTATAAAAAAATGTAAATTTTGTTTAAATAATTTTATTTTCATGAAATCTAATTAGAAATGTAGTTTTAAAATTTTTCGGTCGATTATTTTTAAAATTATACCAAAAAAACGTTTTTCTTAAAAATCAAACTAAAACTGCTGTAACTTTTTTATTTCTTTATAAAAAAATGTAAATTTTGTTTAAATAATATTATTTTCATGAAATATAATTAGAAATGTAGTTTTAAAATTTTTCGGACGATTACTTTTAAAATTATATCAAAAAAACGTTATTTTTTAGAAATAATGCGTTTTTCTTAAAAATCAAACTAAAACTGCTGTAACTTTTTTATTTCGTTATAAAAAAATGTAAATTTTGTTTAAATAACTTTATTTTCATGAAATCTAATTAGAAATGTAGTTTTAAAATTTTTCGGTCGATTATTTTTAAAATTATACCAAAAAAACGTTTTTCTTAAAAATCATACAAAAACTGCAGAAACTTTTTTATTTCTTTATAAAAAAATGTAAATTTTGTTTAAATAATTTTATTTTCATGAAATCTAATTAGAAATGTAGTTTTAAAATTTTTCGGACGATTACTTTTAAAATTATATCAAAAAAACGTTATTTTTTAGAAATAATGCGTTTTTCTTAAAAATCAAACAAAAACTGCTGTAACTTTTTTATTTCTTTATAAAAAAATGTAAATTTTGTTTAAATAATTTTATTTTCATGAAATCTAATTAGAAATGTAGTTTTAAATTTTTTCGGTCGATTATTTTTAAAATTATACCAAAAAAACGTTTTTCTTAAAAATCACACAAAAACTGCAGAAACTTTTTTATTTCTTTATAAAAAAATGTAAATTTTGTTTAAATAATTTTATTTTCATGAAATCTAATTAGAAATGTAGCTTTAAAATCTTTCGGTCGATTATTTTTAAAATTATACCAAAAAAACCTTTTTCTTAAAAATCACACAAAAACTGCAGAAACTTTTTTATTTCTTTATAAAAAAATGTAAATTTTGTTTAAATAATTTTATTTTCATGAAATCTAATTAGAAATGTAGTTTTAAAATTTTTCGGACGATTACTTTTAAAATTATATCAAAAAAACGTTATTTTTTAGAAATAATGCGTTTTTCTTAAAAATCAAACAAAAACAGCTGTAACTTTTTTATTTCTTTATAAAAAAATGTAAATTTTGTTTAAATAATTTTATTTTCATGAAATCTAATTAGAAATGTAGTTTTAAAATTTTTCGGTCGATTATTTTTAAAATTATACCAAAAAAACGTTTTTCTTAAAAATCACACAAAAACTGCAGAAACTTTTTTATTTCTTTATAAAAAAATGTAAATTTTGTTTAAATAATTTTATTTTCATGAAATCTAATTAGAAATGTAGTTTTAAAATTTTTCGGACGATTACTTTTAAAATTATATCAAAAAAACTTTATTTTTTAGAAATAATGCGTTTTTCTTTAAAATCAAACTAAAACTGCTGTAACTTTTTTATTTCTTAATAAAAAACTGTAAATTTTGTTTAAATAATTTTATTTTCATGAAATCTAATTAGAAATGTAGTTTTAAATTTTTTCGGTCGATTATTTTAAAAATTATACCAAAAAAACGTTTTTCTTAAAAATCACACAAAAACTGCAGAAACTTTTTTATTTCTTTATAAAAAAATGTAAATTTTGTTTAAATAATTTTATTTTCATGAAATCTAATTAGAAATGTAGTTTTAAAATTTTTCGGTCGATTATTTTTAAAATTATACCAAAAAAACGTTTTTCTTAAAAATCACACAAAAACTGCAGAAACTTTTTTATTTCTTTATAAAAAAATGTAAATTTTGTTTAAATAATTTTATTTTCATGAAATCTAATTAGAAATGTAGTTTTAAAATTTTTCGGACGATTACTTTTAAAATTATATCAAAAAAACGTTATTTTTTAGAAATAATGCGTTTTTCTTAAAAATCAAACAAAAACAGCTGTAACTTTTTTATTTCTTTATAAAAAAATGTAAATTTTGTTTAAATAATTTTATTTTCATGAAATCTAATTAAAAATGTAGTTTTAAAATTTTTCGGTCGATTATTTTTAAAATTATACCAAAAAAACGTTTTTCTTAAAAATCACACAAAAACTGCAGAAACTTTTTTATTTCTTTATAAAAAAATGTAAATTTTGTTTAAATAATTTTATTTTCATGAAATCTAATTAGAAATGTAGTTTTAAAATTTTTCGGACGATTACTTTTAAAATTATATCAAAAAAACGTTATTTTTTAGAAATAATGCGTTTTTCTTAAAAATCAAACTAAAACTGCTGTAACTTTTTTATTTCTTAATAAAAAACTGTAAATTTTGTTTAAATAATTTTATTTTCATGAAATCTAATTAGAAATGTAGTTTTAAAATTTTTCGGACGATTATTTTTAAAATTATACCAAAAAAACGTTTTTCTTAAAAATCACACAAAAACTGCAGAAACTTTTTTATTTCTTTATAAAAAATTGTAAATTTTGTTTAAATAATTTTATTTTCATGAAATCTAATTAGAAATGTAGTTTTAAAATTTTTCGGTCGATTATTTTTAAAATTATACCAAAAAAAACGTTTTTCTTAAAATCACACAAAAACTGCAGAAACTTTTTTATTTCTTTATAAAAAAATGTAAATTTTGTTTAAATAATTTTATTTTCATGAAATCTAATTAGAAATGTAGTTTTAAAATTTTTCGGACGATTACTTTTAAAATTATATCAAAAAAACGTTATTTTTTAGAAATAATGCGTTTTTCTTAAAAATCAAACTAAAACTGCAGAAACTTTTTTATTTCTTTATAAAAAAATGTAAATTTTGTTTAAATAATTTTATTTTCATGAAATCTAATTAGAAATGTAGTTTTAAAATTTTTCGGACGATTACTTTTAAAATTATATCAAAAAAACGTTATTTTTTAGAAATAATGCGTTTTTCTTAAAAATCAAACTAAAACTGCTGTAACTTTTTTATTTCTTTATAAAAAAATGTAAATTTTGTTTAAATAATTTTATTTTCATGAAATCTAATTAGAAATGTAGTTTTAGAATTTTTCGGTCGATTATTTTTAAAATTATACCAAAAAAACGTTTTTCTTAAAAATCACACAAAAACTGCAGAAACTTTTTTATTTCTTTATAAAAAAATGTAAATTTTGTTTAAATAATATTATTTTCATGAAATCTAATTAGAAATGTAGTTTTAAAATTTTTCGGACGATTACTTTTAAAATTATATCAAAAAAACTTTATTTTTTAGAAATAATGCGTTTTTCTTAAAAATCAAACTAAAACTGCTGTAACTTTTTTATTTCTTTATAAAAAAATGTAAATTTTGTTTAAATAATTTTATTTTCATGAAATCTAATTAGAAATGTAGTTTTAGAATTTTTCGGTCGATTATTTTTAAAATTATACCAAAAAAACGTTTTTCTTAAAAATCACACAAAAACTGCAGAAACTTTTTTATTTCTTTATAAAAAAATGTAAATTTTGTTTAAATAATTTTATTTTCATGAAATCTAATTAGAAATGTAGTTTTAAAATTTGGTCGGTCGATTATTTTTAAAATTATACCAAAAAAACGTTTTTCTTAAAAATCACACAAAAACTGCAGAAACTTTTTTATTTCTTTATAAAAAAATGTAAATTTTGTTTAAATAATATTATTTTCATGAAATCTAATTAGAAATGTAGTTTTAAAATTTTTCGGACGATTACTTTTAAAATTATATCAAAAAAACTTTATTTTTTAGAAATAATGCGTTTTCTTAAAAATCAAACTAAAACTGCTGTAACTTTTTTATTTCTTTATAAAAAAATGTAAATTTTGTTTAAATAATTTTATTTTCATGAAATCTAATTAGAAATGTAGTTTTAGAATTTTTCGGTCGATTATTTTTAAAATTATACCAAAAAAACGTTTTTCTTAAAAATCACACAAAAACTGCAGAAACTTTTTTATTTCTTTATAAAAAAATGTAAATTTTGTTTAAATAATTTTATTTTTATGAAATCTAATTAGAAATGTAGTTTTAAAATTTTTCGGACGATTACTTTTAAAATTATATCAAAAAAACGTTATTTTTTAGAAATAATGCGTTTTTCTTAAAAATCAAACAAAAACTGCTGTAACTTTTTTATTTCTTTATAAAAAAATGTAAATTTTGTTTAAATAATTTTATTTTCATGAAATCTAATTAGAAATGTAGTTTTAAAATTTTTCGGTCGATTATTTTTAAAATTATACCAAAAAAACGTTTTTCTTAAAAATCACACAAAAACTGCAGAAACTTTTTTATTTCTTTATAAAAAAATGTAAATTTTGTTTAAATAATTTTATTTTCATGAAATCTAATTAGAAATGTAGTTTTAAAATTTTTCGGACGATTACTTTTAAAATTATATCAAAAAAACGTTATTTTTTAGAAATAATGCGTTTATCTTAAAAATCAAACAAAAACTGCTGTAACTTTTTTATTTCTTTATAAAAAAATGTAAATTTTGTTTAAATAATTTTATTTTCATGAAATCTAATTAGAAATGTAGTTTTAAAATTTTTCGGTCGATTATTTTTAAAATTATACCAAAAAAACGTTTTTCTTAAAATTCACACAAAAACTGCAGAAACTTTTTTATTTCTTTATAAAAAAATGTAAATTTTGTTTAAATAATTTTATTTTCATGAAATCTAATTAGAAATGTAGTTTTAAAATTTTTCGGACGATTACTTTTAAAATTATATCAAAAAAACGTTATTTTTTAGAAATAATGCGTTTTTCTTAAAAATCAAACAAAAACTGCTGTAACTTTTTTATTTCTTTATAAAAAAATGTAAATTTTGTTTAAATAATTTTATTTTCATGAAATCTAATTAGAAATGTAGTTTTAAAATTTTTCGGTCGATTATTTTTAAAATTATACCAAAAAAACGTTTTTCTTAAAAATCACACAAAAACTGCAGAAACTTTTTTATTTCTTTATAAAAAAATGTAAATTTTGTTTAAATAATTTTATTTTCATAAAATCTAATTAGAAATGTAGTTTTAAAATTTTTCGGACGATTACTTTTAAAATTATACCAAAAAAACGTTTTTCTTAAAAATCACACAAAAACTGGAGAAACTTTTTTATTTCTTTATAAAAAAATGTAAATTTTGTTTAAATAATATTATTTTCATGAAATCTAATTAGAAATGTAGTTTTAAAATTTTTCGGACGATTACTTTTAAAATTATATCAAAAAAACGTTATTTTTTAGAAATAATGCGTTTTTCTTAAAAATCAAACTAAAACTGCTGTAACTTTTTTATTTCGTTATAAAAAAATGTAAATTTTGTTTAAATAACTTTATTTTCATGAAATCTAATTAGAAATGTAGTTTTAAAATTTTTCGGTCGATTATTTTTAAAATTATACCAAAAAAACGTTTTTCTTAAAAATCATACAAAAACTGCAGAAACTTTTTTATTTCTTTATAAAAAAATGTAAATTTTGTTTAAATAATTTTATTTTCATGAAATCTAATTAGAAATGTAGTTTTAAAATTTTTCGGACGATTACTTTTAAAATTATATCAAAAAAACGTTATTTTTTAGAAATAATGCGTTTTTCTTAAAAATCAAACAAAAACTGCTGTAACTTTTTTATTTCTTTATAAAAAAATGTAAATTTTGTTTAAATAATTTTATTTTCATGAAATCTAATTAGAAATGTAGTTTTAAAATTTTTCGGTCGATTATTTTTAAAATTATACCAAAAAAACGTTTTTCTTAAAAATCACACAAAAACTGCAGAAACTTTTTTATTTCTTTATAAAAAAATGTAAATTTTGTTTAAATAATTTTATTTTCATGAAATCTAATTAGAAATGTAGTTTTAAAATTTTTCGGAAGATTCCTTTTAAAATTATATCAAAAAAACGTTATTTTTTAGAAATAATGCGTTTTTCTTAAAAATCAAACAAAAACTGCTGTAACTTTTTTATTTCTTTATAAAAAAATGTAAATTTTGTTTAAATAATTTTATTTTCATGAAATCTAATTAGAAATGTAGTTTTAAAATTTTTCGGTCGATTATTTTTAAAATTATACCAAAAAAACGTTTTTCTTAAAAATCACACAAAAACTGCAGAAACTTTTTTATTTCTTTATAAAAAAATGTTAATTTTGTTTAAATAATATTATTTTCATGAAATCTAATTAGAAATGTAGTTTTAAAATTTTTCGGACGATTACTTTTAAAATTATATCAAAAAAACGTTATTTTTTAGAAATAATGCGATTTTCTTAAAAATCAAACAAAAACTGCTGTAACTTTTTTATTTCTTTATAAAAAAATGTAAATTTTGTTTAAATAATATTATTTTCATGAAATCTAATTAGAAATGTAGTTTTAAAATTTTTCGGACGATTACTTTTAATATTAT